>VZTT01024026.1:27165-52077 GCA_013400855.1 Buphagus erythrorhynchus
GTTGTGGGGTATTGTTTTGGGGGGGAGGTGATGTTATTTTTTTGTCTTTCTTTTTCCTTCTCAGTTCCTATTGGGCCATAGTTACACTGAGCATTAAAGAAAATGAGTTTGATGTGCAATCCCGTTGGTTTTCTGTACTTAGTGCTTTACATTCTCTGCTGAATCATTACTTTTAGAGGTTAATGTTTTGTGGTAGTCAAAAGAACATTAATACTTAAATATTTTATTTTTTATCTNCAAAATTCAGAAATTTCTAAAGTCATCTATACAGTTCCTCATTGCAATTCTGTAGCTAAAGAGTATTTGTACTATTAATGAGTCTTCTGCACTAAGCTGTAAATCATTATGTGCTTCCTGCTCTTCCTGGTGGTTGTCCTTGTACCTTGTGAAAGCAAAATACTACAAGATGTGTTTCAAGGTGTGTTTTGATAGGAGCTGGGTGTGTCCCAATACTTTAAAAAGAGAAAAAAATGGTTCAATGCCAGTTTGAAATGAGGTTTGGTCAGGAAATTGTGGGTGTAAAGGAAAAGGGGATGGGAATACAGCAATCCTCTCCCCTCACATATCAGAAATAGCCACAACTGCTGGCAGACACTAATACTAATAAAAACGAGATTCTTTGCCACATGCTGCTGAAAGATTTAGTGGCCTTAGCAAAGTCTAATACCACAGTTGCCAGGTCACTGCCATCCTGAACCCCTTGGCTACCTGTGCTGCCCACGTAAAAGGTGACGTATTTTGGAGATTTGTCAGCCCTGGCGTCTGTTGTCCAAGATCGTTTCAGTGGCAGAGCTGCTTTTACTGTGTGGCTGCTGGAGGAGGCCCAAGGTAGCCCAAGGATTTTGGTATTTTGGGGATCTCAGTTGCACAGTGGGGTTCTTTGGGCTTGCTGATCTGCAAAAAGAGGTGAGCAGCCTGAGAGATTCCCCACTTTACAAGTACATTTCACAAAAAGCTCGGATGATCGGGAAAGCACGGCAATCAGTAGCTGAAAGCAGCAGTATGCAAGGAGATAATGGAAATAGCCCGAGGAGGGGATATTTCTAGCCCAAGCATCCCATCCCTGGGCTGTTTCTGGAATTTTGTGTCCTTCCTTGCGCTAAGCATCTGAGATTTGTATTCAAAGCCTAAATTCTCTTCTGAATGTGCCTACCTGCATTCTCTCTGTGAATGTGAAAATTCACTAAATCACTTGTAAAACATGGAGAGTTCGTGGGGGGGCGGGGAGAAGGAGCAACACTTTTTTTGTGTTGGTGGAGTGGGGCACAGCTGGCCAAAACAACCCCGTGAAGACTGTCCATACTATCCACTGCTAGGTTAAGGTATGAATAATTTGATTTGCTTGAGGGGTTTTTTGGTTGGTTTGTTTTTCTGAGACTTTCTTTTTGCCGGCCTGATGAATTTGAACATTTGAGAAGGTGGATGAAGCTAGAGGAAGACACACCAGAAGAGGCTGTACCAGTATCTAGGAGAGAGGGTGGTCCTGGAACCCAGCTCTCCACATCCGGCACTATATGTATGGGTTTTTTATCATGCGACTTTAATGCAAAAATTTTAAGTTATCTTGGGAGCGCTGGGCTAGGTCTAGATGCCTCTCATGCAAGGCTAGAGAGCTAGAACTTGTAAAGCTTTTGGTGCCTTCATTTCCCTCTGTGAGTCTTCTGTCTTTTTCACTGAAGTTGCACCTTAATAACATGGTGCAGACTTTTTCCTGGCCCATCCTAAACTAAGGCTGAGTGCACTTTCCTGGGAGGAGTGTAAGTAAGCTATCTTAAGTTGCTGAAAGTTTAAACCCTGCATTTTCTTGCAGTAGGATATACTATAACTGAGGAGCCCTTGGGTTTTTTCTGTGCCCCTGATTGTGCAGATGAACCCGACCACCTCTTCTGCTTCATTCTGGTATTACAGATGTGGCTGTGGGACAAATGTGCTTTGAGAAGGCTACCTAAACTGAGGTTTTGGGCCAGTTAGGGTCAGGTGCATCTGATTTGTAATCCCATGCAGTTGCTGAGATGAGATAATTTCTGTAAGGGTCCAAGAGCAGAAGCTCATGCCCCAGTGTTGGGAAGAATATTTACTGGCCAATGTGGCCAAGGGATGGTGTTTGTAGATTATTTCTGGACTTCACCTACCAGATTTTGACCAGCAGTGTAGGTGCTTTTATGAATCTGCTCTAAAACAGCCATTGAGAGAAGGATATCCTGGGATGCCAGCCAGGCTCAGGCAGAGAACTGGCTTTTGGACTCTCCTCCATGTCAGGGTTCACAGGAGGATTGCCCTGCAGTTTAGGACCGCAGGAGCCATGCTTTGAAGAAACATGCCATTAGAAGCCTTCCTGTCCCTGTGTTTGCTGCTTCTGCTGGTTTTCCATTAGGCATTTTCTAGCAGGGCTTTGACCTCCAACACTTATGATCTCTACTTCACATTTGATACCAGCAGATTTACATGAGACCTGTAAACTGAGATTTTCCTGCACAAGTGGCATCTTTCTTTTAATTAATGCCAAATACCTGTTTGGATTTTATGAACTTAAAGGTCTTTTCCAACCTTAATGGTTCTATGATCTCCTTAGTGCTCAAGGGAGTTGGAATATCAGCAATTCTTAATACTATCTGGCTTACGTTATTCTTTGACAAAAAAAATCCTAGTAATGACCAAGATACTTTTTATATGAAATACAGTATCAGCCTAAGATGACAATTAAGACCTTTTTAAGGATTCAGCAAGGTACTTTAAATGCTGCAAATAAATAAATGAAAGAACATAAAACCCCACAAGACGACGCCATTGCTAGTGTATCTTGTTAATAAAATGCTTTTAGAAAATAAGCATAAAGCATATTTTGTCTTATTTCATATAAACTGCTTTTTACCATGTTGTATAAGAAAAGAAGTTTAAAAGGCTATAGTAGTGGGGGGGGAGGGAAAGCAATTCTGTTAGTACTGAATTCCAAGGAACTGTTGATTTGACCTTTGCAATATTTTTGACAGAAGAAAAGACCTCTATCACTCTTTGTATTTTTTTATGTGGATTAATCTAATTTCATTGCTAGCTTTCACAGGCCTCTTTACAGCACAAGATTTGATAGATGCTTCATATAATTATAGCTACAGGGAAGTGGAATAATTCTGGGATTTCTACCAAGGGGCTTTGCATGCAAAGGCAAGAATTTGGATTTGGTATATAAAAGCAGGAGGAGCTGCCAGTGAAGTTCAAACAGGGAGATGTGATGAGAATAATTGGAAAGACTGTCATCTCAGCATCAATGTGTTGGATTGACAGGAGGTGGATACTGTGAGAGAGAAAAGAAATCAAAGAAAATGAAACAGAACTCATGCAATAGGAAAGTAACAGAAGCAGTAGAATTTTGGAATAGTGTCCTTGGCAAAAGACTTGAAGAAAATACAGTGTCAAAGATGATTTTATAGAAGAAAGAGTGGTAGGGAGAAGCTGGTAAGGATTCTGGAAGGAAAGCTGGAAGTTTGTTTGGCCATGCAAAGATTATGTTGCTTTGGCATCTCCTCCTGAAGTTTTCCTGACAATGTTGTGGAACTGGGTGGAATTCAATGTTGCTGTAAGAGTGTCAACCTGAGAGTGGTTTGAAACCACGCTGCTAAGGTGCATGTGCAGGTGGTATTTGAGACAAATGCATTTAGTGCATCTCTACTTAAAACATCAAACGAAAAAGCAGATGTGGATATAACTTTATGGGAGTAACTTATTGATGAGGAAATAACATCATGGGCTGAAGAAGTTTAGAGTCGTATTTCAGAGATGAAGAGAGGAAGTACATGAGTTTAATAGCTGGAAGAACTGGGGGGCATGGAAAAATAAGCTGAAAAAGAAGTTGGTGTTAGTCCTGGGAAAGAGGGAGCTAATGGAGCTAAAACTATATTTTTCTAAATGTCAGCAAAATCAACAATTTGCAGGGGGAGAAGGGACCCTTCAAGGAGATAAATGCATATTACTTACTGGAGAACTTACATGGGGAAGCTGAGTTAATTACTAAGGTTTCAAGCTTTGAATCAGTGGTGGAGCCCTGACTTTGTGTTCAAACTTTCAATTTTGTTAGATTGCTTTAACTGCTGTGCGGATGGATGTTAACCAGTATTATTAAAATGGGTTACTTATGTTGTGGCATTTTTTGACATTTTTGATATTTATTCTGACACTTTTTTTTGTTTGTTTGTTTCAGTAGTTGTTCTTCTAATGACCTGTCAAACTCATGGGATCAGTCAAGTCTATTTCGCACTTCTGACCAATTCAGCTCTTTGGGAAGTATGGACAGCTGGGACCACACTCCCCAAGTAGCCCAGTATGGAAGACTTTCTTCTGCAAGGTCTAATAGTAGCATTGATCATCTAGGGAGCCAAAGTAAGCGGGATTCAGCCTATGGATCTTTCTCCACGAGTTCTAGCACCCCTGACCACACTCTGTCCAATGCAGACACTTCTTCGACAGAGAACATGCTTTACAAAGTGGGCCCCTGGGAGACTGCTAAGCATGGAAGCAAGTCTGGCCAGTTTTTGAATGACAACAGTGGAACAGAGGACAAACCTGGGTATTTGTCAGCTCCCATCCAATACGAGAACAACAAAAGTCCTAGAATAGAGGAACACCCAGATGGCAAGCTCACTAGCTCGGGAAGATCCAGTTTTGGACCTGTCTGGTATGTTCCTGATAAGAAGAAGTCTTCATCTCCTCCCCCCCCACCTCCACCTCTTCGTAGTGACAGCTTTGCTGCCACCAAGGGCCATGAGAAAGCCCATGGCCCTGTGTACTCAGAGGGTGCCAGCACGCAGCACTTTACAGCCCTGAACCGATCTCAGCCCAGGAGTGACTGGAGTTTGGAAGCTGCAGAGCAGCAGCGGTGGCCCTCCAGAACATGTGATAGGAGGATCAGCAGCTCAAATTATAAATCTGATCTAAGTTCAGAACACACTTTTTCTTCAGCTGGTGAAAGGTATAGTAGTAATGCAGGAGCTGTGAACAAACTGCAGGCATCCTTGTCCAGCACCGATGTTAGGTTTGTACAGCCTGCTTACACTTACCACCACCAGCACCAGTATAGCGATGAAAGCACCTTTTATCACAGTGCAAGAATCTTAGCTGCACCTAAAGATCAGCAACATTATCTGTCCTACAGTGGCATTCAGGAGTTAACTACAGGTAATTTTCATGGCTACAGTCTAAACCAAGCCAGTCTGCTCAACACTTCCTCTTTGAGCAGTGCTGCTGAACAGAAGGTGGACAACACTGGACAAAGTCGGTATTATTGTGTGACAGCAAAACAGCCTGCTCAGGGAAGCTCAAAGCCACTACAGCTCAAGGATGACAGCTGGAAACCTGCAGTGGGAACTGATATGTCACTTGGACCTCATGAAAATTCTGCAGTTATTACCATGGCCCCAAACCCAAAGTACTATCTACCTCAACAATCTATTGAATCTTCACTGACAAGGTGTGAAAACACTAGTCATTACCCAGTGGACAGAGAGGGAGATGCTAGGTGTGCTATAGTAGAAGAATCTAAAAAACTTAATCATACTGAAAAATCTGGACAAAAGAAAAGCTGTGAGAACAGCTCTGAGGAAAGTGAAACTAGGCATGGTCAGCAGGAGTATGTAAAGGGCTGTATCCTTGCCACTGAAAACAGATCTGCTCAGAAAGATTTTAGGTGGGGGAAAGATGAGAGTAGCAAGATTTCTCCTCAGAAGACGCCAATGTTGCACTCTTTAGCTCAGGAAGGGAAAAAACAGTCTGACAACAACCCAGAAGTCGTAACAGAAAGACAGAACTCATTTGACACTCACCTGTCTAAACAGGCACGAAGGAGTGATCGTTTTGCAACAACCCTCAGAAATGAGATCCAAATGAGAAGAGCAAAGCTGCAGAAAAGTAGAAGTACTGCTACACTAATAGGGTCATCTGAAACAGAGGAGTGCAGTGAAACCTGGAAACCAGATTCAACAGAGAATGTCACCACCTCCCCAGACACAAACTTTACGAGCACCTACAAAGATCACCTCAAGGAAGCACAGGCCAGGGTTCTGAGTGCAACATCCTTCAAACGTCGGGACTTGGAGCCCAGCCCCGCTGAATACCTGCCCAGGTCACCTGAGCGGAAAAGTGGTAGTCACAGCTCTTCATTAATGGCTTTGGTTTCTGAAGATGTCTCTGGATTTCTTGAGGCTACACAAGCCAAACCAAACCCTACAGGGAGTGGCACTCATCACATTTCTCGGATTGGAGCCAGGAAGAGGTTCACAACAGAGCAAAAACTGAAGTCATACTCAGAACCAGAGAAGATGAATGAGGTGGGCATGTCTGAGGATGAATGCCAAGCTCATTGCCGTCCAAATATATCAGAAGAAGCTCTGGGCTCATTTGCAGACAGGTGGAAATTTTTTGAAGAAACAAGTAAGCCTGCATTTAGAAAATCATCACAGAAACCAGGTCCGCATGGTCTAGCAGAGGGACAGCCTGAGAGGCTAGATAGGAAAACACAAGAGGGAGAGGAGCTGTGGTATGAGAGAAGAGGTCGGGTAGCCTCTGTTGGACTTGAAACTGCTCATGCTTCAAAAGATAGTGTCCACCATAGCAGCAGCAATAGGGCTGCTGAGAGGATTGGGAAATCTGCACAGCCACAACGCCTGGGAACCTTTGCAGAATATGAGGCATCGTGGAAGGAGCAGTGGAAGCCAATAGAGCCAAGGGGTTCAGGAAGATACCATTCAGCTGATAATATCCTCGATACAGGCCATGAGCAGCAAGGGAAATCCCAATACACCCATGAGAGGTCTAGATCATCCCCTTCCACTGATTTCTACAAACAGGTACAAATATCTTTGCATTATCTTTTAAGTTGCCCAGGGTGGTGAAGGTCAGTAGAGGAATGGAGGGGAAAGGAAAATTTTTATGAAGATTTCCAAATTAGGAACACTATGTATGTGTTTGCCTTTTGTCAGTAAAGGAGTAAATGTTACAGGTAGATATCTTAAGTAAAATGAGGAAGATCAAAGTTTGTACTGCACAAGAGCAATTGTAATTTCTTGTGTGTTGTAGTCAGATGGAAAGAAACATGATTGATTTGCCAATATGCTCTTTTTTACAGTAGAGATTTTGACGGTTCAAAGCAATTTTCACCCAGACTTACTTTTTCATTGATGTGGCTGTACTCCCTGCTTGAATTCTCTGAAACCATGAAGAAAAGTATTCCACATGTAAATAATACATACTTTTGTCTAATTTTTTAATGGTCTAATAATTTCTATGGATTTCCTCTTTTCTTCTAAACTTGCTTCATGCAAAAGCTACATAGGACAAAACTTCTGCCTAATAAAGTTTACGGACTACAAATATGCCTGTTAATGTTAAAGCCACAGCAACAATGAAACTGCTTAATGTTTTGTTTTATGTCAGTTTGCTTGATTTAAGATGTATATACTTATTCCTTAGAGACAAGCCTGTTCAACTTGCAAGTAAATATTATGTTAATTTTTAACTGAGCAGGGCCAGGTAATGGTTGGCAGGTGGCATTGGAAGTAAACAGAGAAACCAAGTCTCCTTAGTTCTGTTAAAAGATGTCATTCAAGCTACTACAAGATTGCCTGATATGTATGAGGAGTCATAGCGTGTTCAACCTGTGTTGAACTTCATCTTCTGCAAGAATAGAATTGAAGCAATGCAGTTGTATATTGCTTTTTCTTTATTTCTTTCCCTCTCGGTAAAAACATTGCATACATTGTATACTACATACATAGTCACCTCTGTGTGTGTGTGTGAGATTTGACATGGAATAGAATGAGAATAGCTCAAAAAGAAACAAAAATGTTGATCTCTAAAAGTTTTAGATTGTCTTTCCAGAAGTTTTTTGTGCTTTTAAGTGTGGCAAAAGTTATCTTTGAGCTCTATGTGCAGACTTAACTATGCAGATAATTTACTGTGGTAAAGATTCCAAGCACTGAAAATATTCACCTGGAAGTTACTTTGAAAATTAAATTCACTTAGTTATTAAATAATTGCCTACCCAGCAGAAAAAAAATCGTATTCCCTGTATGCATTTTTGGTTTATTAGTCAGTGCCCTTAAGTTCAGTATAGGCCTCCAGGCGCAAAAAGCAGACACCTGTTTAGGCACCTGGAAAATATGGTGATAAGTGCATTGAAGATACTTACAACAGGCTGAAGTAAATAAAGATGTTGTTTTGCATATATGATTCAGATTATTCCAGTGCTAATGCGCAATTAAATTTCCTGTAGGTTCAGTGTTTGTAATGCAAAGCTATGCTTTGGGTGGGGTTGTTTGAAGATAGTGAGATAATAACATTCTGGAAAAGCACTGTTGGTGTTTTACTGAGAAAATAAAGTACACACACAGGGATTCACAACCTGATGCATACTTGAATCTCATAAAATGTGAGCAACTCTTCTGCAATTTCTATGCCTCTTTTTTTTGTTTGTTTTTGCCAAATGGAAGTTGCAAACGTTTATATAAATGTTAAGGTCTTCTGTAGATCAGCAAAGCAGAGCAGCAATGCAAGCATAGCCAGGTTGGGAGTGCAGTGCAAGAGGTCACAGAGCACGCTGTACTGCTTAAAACCAAACAAGCTTAAAGCATGCTATGCTGTTGACTTCATGTATATTCAAACAGAGCAAACCCACAAATAAGAGGTTCCATAATCACAGATTTTTTTAGGAGTCTGAAACATGATGATTTGCTCTCTTACTTGTACTATAAACCTCTTTTAGGAAGTATCAGTTGAAGTAAGGAGGCAAGCAGAGGATTTAAAGGAAGATGGGGAGTGTATTTTCTCTAACATTAACAAACTGGATGAAAGGAACTGCACTGTAAGGTAAGTATAGTATTTTTTAATTTCTCTCTCTAAAAGATTTGGTTTTGACAAATATGACAAATTTCTCTGATCTGATCTTTTCCTAACTCAAACTGCAAGTTCTGCTGTGATGATTTCAGAGTTTCTGTAGTGCCTTTTTCCCTTATTTCCCTCCTTCTCCCCACATACTTAAATGCATGATAGAATTCATGCTGGGGACTCTAGTGTAAGCTTAAAGAAATTACTGAGTGTTGAGCATATTATAGTTTGTTCAGAAGCAGTTGATTCTTATTTGTGTGCATGAAATGATAGTTATGGTTTTTTTTGGGGGTAGGTGGGGGCCCTGAGGTATCCCAAAAGAGATTCCCAGTATTATCCTTGGCAAAGACAGCATGCTGCTGGAACACAGTAGTGCTGTAAATCGGACTTTCCTTTTCTTCTGCCTTTACAGAATGCAGTACATGAATAGAAGACAGTAAAATTTGTTTTACTGTTTGAAGAGCTCCAATTTTCTCTGTTAATTCATGTTTGAATTAATGTACAATGTCTTCAAACCCTTTTTAAAGGTGTGACTGTATGCGCAGTGTAGTTAAAATCCTTTAAATGTCTAGCATGCTGAGGGTTGTTCTTGTCCTGGGTCTGTCGTGGTGTAAGCAGTGATTTCAGCAACCACTGCTGAAGCTGAGCTGAGGTTGTGCACATGCTGCTATCGCCAGGTCTGACAGCTCTGGGTTTCATAACAAAGGGAACCCATGCATAGGAGAAAATAACCTTCTATAGGCTTTCCTCGGTTCTGTGAGTGGTATTGATCTCTCAAGGGAGAGGAAATTATGAATTGTAGCAAACATACGCTCTAGCTGTGACCGTAAAACCTTGAAAAAGTTCGTATTTATTTGTGGGTTCATATGACTGTATTTTACATTGCTTATGGCTTAGCTGAAGAGAACGACCCCTATTTTTCTAGTTTTTTGTAGCCCTTTGTACTTACCGTAGCGATTCCAAAATGAGCAGCCCAGGGGGTGCCAGTGTGCGCGCAGGGGTAGGGGGGGAAGGCGGGAGGCAGAGCCAGGCACCATCAGCCGGGAGCAGCCAGGGGCTGCTGTGGGCGGGCAGCAGCTCTGGACAAGTAAAATCATTTCCATCCACCAGCGCCGGAGCCCAGTCACAAAAGCATGTGAATAATACTCCTACGCCAGCATTTTAGCAGTGTTTGTGCTGCACAATTCTTGCTTTATAATCATGGAATCCATGAAAATCACATGACTGGGCACCAGCTGCAGTAACTTTTTTTCCTGCTGGAGCCTATTTTGACATACTATTTCAGATGTAGTATTTGGCCATTTTACCACATTACAGAAGGTTTTGTGAAATGATCTCTTTCACAGTCTTTATCTCAACATTGATATGCAGAGGGTTGATATGCCTCCTGGATTCAAAAAACTAACTAATTAAAATCCCTCATTTGGACATTTAATTCCTGTGTTGTGAAATACCACTGTGTGATAATGAATGGCTGCCTTATGGAAAAGAATATACATTTCCGTGTGCTCCTTTTTTAACAGGGAATTCTTGTACTCAAAAGGAACTGGCTTCATGACATGGATTGATTTTGTGATTTTTGAGCTGCTCTAAGGGCATTTCGTTTTCTATTTTTGAAATCTAGCAATCTGCAAATGGCTAACAAATCTACCTAATTCAGGGTATATTCTAGAGCATGAATAGTAACCAAACCTGAGGTCTTCCTTATGGTCATGTTTAATTCTCTCTTTTAAAATTTATATTTGGATTAAATTGCTGGCAGCTGTTACTTTGTGCTGCTGAGACCTGTGTGCTGTGTTGGCCTTTGTGCTACCAAAGTAAGTCATTGTGATGGAGCTGAACAGAGGAGTGGCCCTTCTGCATTTGTGGGTGAGATTTGCAGGAGCCCAAGCTGAGAGACAGCTGTGGAGTCCATGAGTGCTTTTTCCAGGTTAGAGACTGTCCTACACTACAGGGTGCCTCTGGCCTCCCTCCCCTTCAGATGTTTTGAGAAAATAAAAATATTATTAACTTAAAATAAACTTTGAATATTTACCATTTACAGCTTCCCTGATTATTTTCCTCAGAAATACAAGTCTTTTTAATGCACTGAATCTAGAATGAAAACGGGTTAGAATATTGTAATAGTGAAAGGCTTTTTGAAAACAAACAAACAAAAATAAAGATGTTCGATAATTTTTTTCCTGAGCTTTTTGCTATTTTCTTGGCCGTTCTTTTTTAGCACACAGTTGTAAAACCAAAATTAACACCACTTTGAAAATCTGGGGAGGGTGTGAATGTTGAGTTGATGAAGATAATTTGTGAACCTCTTTCATCTTTGAGCTCTGTTTTTCCCCTCTGAGATTACTGAGTGCTTCCAGTGAATTCAGGTTGTTTCATCTCCCTTTTTAGAAGAGCTGTAACATATTCTTCTGAGCTGCAGTATTTAATAGGTTAGGGTATTACTTTTGTAGGAGGAGAAAATAGTGGTCCATAGCAGCCATTGTCATTTCTTATGGAAATACCAAATCACTCTTGTTATGAGCTTACAGGGATGCAGTCATCTAACATGAGATGAGTATTTTTATACTAAGGGGTTGATGTGATTCTCTGTATGTTCTTAACTTTAGGACAGCTTAAAAGCATTATACAATTCTGCTGATCTGTGAAACAAAAAATGGTGCTTTTTAAATTTTTATTGATGCCACTCTTTCTATTTCAAATTAGTTACAAAAGCTTACCTTTTTAGAGATGCAGAGTCTGTGCTTCTTTTTTAAACATGTCTCTCTTTCTGCATTTGTAGAATGACTTATACTGGTTATATAATTACCTTCCTTATAGAAGTCTCCACAATTTCTGAGCTGAAATAAACTTTCAAAAAGTTAAAGAGGGAAATGGATGCTCTGACCAGTAGTCTATAGCTTCCAGCAGTATGACATGCACACATAAGTCATTCTGCATCAAAAGAATCATGCTTTATGATCTAATTCTTAAGATTGCCATCTACTAGAGATGTTTACAGCCATTGCCTTTATTTACTTTCTAGGAACATGTGACTCCTAGCCCTCTTAATTTGTTCCTGTGGTGTCTGTTAAAGTTACATAACTTCAAAAAGTGAAAAAGGATATCTGAGATCCCAGGCTGCAGAAAATATTTCAGCATTTAATAGGTGTCAAGTCCAAAAGCATATGCGTGTCAAGTGTAGAACCAGAGTGTGACTCAACTCTAATTAAACACTGTAAAATATTTCTTTCAGTGTTTTCATACCTTAGTAGTTACTCCTATTTGAGTTGAGCTCTTGAAGACAGAGGAACAGCCTTTACAATAGAAAACCAAAATAAAAATAATTTTGTTATGCCTAAGTTACCCTAAATGTCCAAGTATAATGCTATAGAAAAATCTTTGATAATCCAGAAACAGGAGCCTATAGACATGTTTCCAGGTTTTTTATTAGGCTCTTTATAAGGAAGATTTTTCAACACCTGGTGAATATCTAGGCTCCATGGTTGCCAGGAGCAGCAGCAAATTATTGTGCAAGGAAGGAGCACCTTCAGCAACACGGGAATGTAAGTGACCTTATGTCTTCTGAATTGAGATGGAAGAGAATTTTAAAATGACCAGTAGTCCATTTGTGTACATGTTTATTTGTATCATGCATATATGGATGTTTGTGTGTGTGTGTATACAGACATATAAAACATACATGTGTATATTGATAGTTATTTCTCTTAGCTTTTCCTGACTTGTGACCATTTTGGAGTTGGGGTTTACATACCTATGAGGACTAATTAACAGTGGGGGAAAAAAACCCCAACAATCCACAATACACATTTGTACAAATTAGTTTCTTGTATTTACAATGGTAGATGGTGTCAATTAGTAATTGAAAATATTCTTGGAAACTACACAGTTTCATAACTCCAGAAATTTAAAATTCTTTATTTTGTTTGGGTTTCTTTTACAGTGGTGTCAAAAACATTAATAAATTACCAATATAAAGTGTTAGGATCAGCTTAACTAGGAACTGAGCTACTGAAATAGAAGACTTGAAGGCTTGGGGGTTTAATATGTAGCAAAAGAGCCATTTCCTTAAATAGGTAATTAGAACTTTAAATAGAACTTTACTTGCTAGCATTGTGTTGCATTGCTATCTTAAACTTCTTTGTTAAGAATCATAGAATCCTAGAATGGTTTGGTTCAAAAGGTACCCTAAAAATCATCTCATTCCAAGCCTCCTGCCATGGCCTGGGAACTTTCCCCTAGACCAGGTGACTCAGAGCAGCCCCATCCAGCCTGGTCATTGATACCTCCAGGCGTGGGAGGTCCAGAGCTTCTCTGGATAACGTGTTCCAGTGCCTCACCACCCTCACAGTAAAGAATTTCTTCCTAATACCTAATCTAAACCTGCCTTCCTCTATTTAAAGGCCATTCCCACTTGTCCTATCACTACATGCTTTTGTGAAAAGTCCCTCTCTGGTTTTCTTGTAGCCCCTTTTAGGTACTGGAAAGTGCTGTAAGGTCTGTGTGGAGCCTTTTCCATGCTGAACAGCCCCAACTCTGTCAACTTGTCTTCAATGAGATGATCCAGTCCTGTGGTCTTACTAGTGGCCTTCCTCTGGACACATTCCAACAGGGCCACGTTTTTCTTCTTTAGGGAACTCTAGAACTGAATGGAGTAAGGTGGAGTTTCACAAAAGCAGAGTAGAGGGGGAGAATCCCCTCCCTTGACCTGCTGGCCAGACTGTTTTTGATATAGCTATTTGGCTCTCTGAGCTGGGAATGCACACTGCCAAGTTGCTATTGAGCTTTTTGTCCACAAACACCCCCAAGTTCTTTCTTCCCAAGGCTAGTCTTCGTCCATTTTCAGCCTGAACTTCTCCTTGGGATTGCCCTGACCCAGGGGCAGAACCTGGCACTTGGCCTTGTTGACTTACCTGAGGTTACTCATTTATTTTTGCAGTTTAACAGTCAAACTGTGAGTGGCTGTTCCTGACTGAACATTGCAGGAAAAGTATGTCTCAGGCATTGAAGGACTTACCAAGACATTACCAGAGCTGTGAAAGCAAAATGTTTTCACCCTTTTCCATGTGAGAAAGAAATAGTATGATCTTGTGCAACTGCTTTGGCAAACATTTCATGCATGTGTTAACAAGCTCCACAGAGCTTTCTCTTCTCCAGGCTGAACAATTCCAAGTCTCTCATCCTGTCTTCATAGGAGAGGTGTTCCATCCCTCTGGTCATCTCCCTGGTACTCCTCTGGACTTGCTCCAGCAGGTCCATGTCCTCAGCATTTCTTTATCATGAGATATGGATTATTAAGGCATTTCTCAGACCAATTTTTTTTCCCAGTGATGTCATTGTGTGTGTCATATAGCAATGACACAGTGTAGTCTGGGCTGTTTTAAAGTTTGTATTTTATCTGAAAATGGGAAAAGCCTACTGTAGCTCTTCCTGTGCTTATAGAGGAGAGTGAGTCTAACAGGACCTATTCATATATGAGAAATGCTCTGTAACCTTTCATCTTCCTTAGGTTTCTGTGGATACTTGTTACTAGTACAAGTTTCATTGCCATGAACCATTATGTCCTTTCAGTGTACCGGTGTATGTGACTGACTAATAACAAAAATATAAATATCACACTCTTGAGACAGTGGAACTTTGGATCACTAGTACATGGTGGCAGGTGATGGATGTTGATGCTTAAAAGCAGGTCAGAAGTCTGCCAAGGCAGGTTTTTTTCTCTGTGTGAGCCAGTAGCAGATGCTTGGGGTAAGAACAGAAAACCAGGGCGAACTAGGAGCCATGCAGCTGAGTATCTTGTCAAGCCTCTGCTGGTCTGTCTGTCTTCAAGCTTTGTTTTATTTTGGGGGTTTTGTTTTTTTTCTTACTGCTGTCAAGTATGAAGACTGTATGTTCATAGAACAGTCTGAAATTTGGATTTTCCTTCTTGCATAGAAGTAATTTCTGTTGTACATCGTTGTATATGTTGATGAAGTATAGGAAAATCTCTCCTGTGAGTTACTTTGCATTTATTAAATCTGAATCATTTCCTCACAGCAGCTACTGCTGCCACCTAGTTTTTCACCCCTTTTGTGAATCATCTGTATCTAATGAGTTCTGATGTGAATGATGCGATGAGACAAGTAAGGACTCTGTCTCATGGGAGTCAAATTTTTAAGAGCCTCAGGTGAGATAAAATTTAATTTCTAACTCATCTAAAAATCCAAAGTCTGTCATCCAGATCACTCTTGTCCCTATGTCTAGTGACTCTTTCTAAGATTGGTAGTGCATCCAATACACATCTTTTCTACACATGCCCCAATTATTCTTTGTCATTTTTACTCACTAGTACAGCTGCTGAATCTCTTCATAAAATTTCTACTTTTTTGGTTATTTCAGATGTTAAGTTTATGATTCTAAAGTTCTCCAGATTCATAATGAGATTCTTTTTTTATTCTTGCTCTCTTTCCCTCATTCTTTCTCTTCAGCACCCTCACACCTCCCATCCTCCAACACTGGGTGTGCCACTGTGCTCAAGCAGCTGTCCAAGCATCAGAGGAATAGGTAGCTGTGCATCACAGATACCAATTCAGTAATTTCCTGTGAAAGTTTCAGGTGATTGTCATAAGGCCCAGGTAGCTTATGACTACCCACTTTTAATGGTGTGCAGCATTTGAGAATAGTTCCTGCAAAGGCTGTTCTTTGCTTGTGGAGTTGTGAAGGAGAGACCATGTCAATTTTTTGCTGCAGCTTTATTTTCTTTGTATTCTTACTATTGTACTTTCATCTCTATAATCTGTTTGACAGATATCTGTGCTTGAATAAGTGCTTTTTTTCCCCTTTTTTTTTTCTTTTGTCCTAACACCCTTAAGGATTTGTATCTCAGCTATTCTTTTAAAATTTCTTTATTTACCATATTTTGCTTATACATCTGTTTTGCTAGATTAGTTCTGAATTTTCCTCATTTTAGTAGGACTTAAGTTCTCTGGTGGATGTTCCTTTTAATTGCTATTTAATTTGACCTTTGGAGGGGACAGAGAGAGTGAAGGAAGAACGGTGGTTGGATATTTTGGTAGGTATTGCACATTTCCTCTGAGTTTCATATATTGTATCTTCAGTTGCATGTTATCTCTTAGCATTATACCATCTGGATTGATCTTTTTAAAAAAAATTCATCTCATGTATGTAAATGTCCTTTTCAAAATTAAATACCACTGTGTGGATTCTTCTTAATATTTCAAAAAAGATTTCTCTAAATGCATATGGCCACTGGCACAGGGTAGCTCTCCAAATAGCAAAGTTTTGAACCAGATTCTTCTCATACCTCAGAATCAAGGCAGAGGTTGCATGATAAATTGTCCCACTTTTAATTTTTTCTTCCTCTTGTTCATTTTAAAACTTTCAGGCTGGTTGAGCTGAGAGATGTGTGGGCATCTTTATAAGCATCACAAATGCATTATTTTGGGATTTGGGGGTTGGTTGTGGCTAAATGAAATTGTTAAAACTTGCAGGCTCCTGCCACTGCCTCCCCATTCCTCGCTCTCTTGGCAGCACTCAGCCGGCGGCTGTCAGGTGTGCATCCTGCAGATGGGTGAGATGCTCCACTCAGGCTCACCAACAGCTGCTGGCTCTCATTAAATGGGTGCTGGATTGCCTCCAAAACCTGTACTTGGTTTACAGTACACTACAGTAATACAGCCCTGTTTCTCCCCCATCCAATTTGTGCATTCTCCACACCCTTGAAAATGTGGACTCTCCCTTTGTCTTTATTAGGTGAACTTTGAATCCTTGTTTTTAAACTTGAGGGTGGCTATCCTATCTCATATATCCCCTTTTTTCTACTTGCAGCTTCTTGCTTCCAAGTAAAGTTATTTTTGCTTTAATTGCTCTTGGCACATCTGTTCTCACTGTGCATGCAGTGACAGCTAGGCCATCATAGGCTGATAAAAGGAAGTGTTGGAGGGTAGTTTATTCTTACAGAAAATTTCTTCCCCTGCCCTTAAAGGTAAGTGTTACCAAGCATGAGTAGCTGGAAGAAGTACTAAACATGATTCTGAAATGGGGAGTGAGTGAAAGAACAACACACAGAAGTGTTTGTGGAGAGAGAAACAGATAAATTTTTATGCATTAGTTCATTTATGTATTCTGGTTTGATTTTACTGCTTTCCCCAGAAAGATGATTAGAATGAAAACCATCTAAAGATGTGCATTTTTGTTGCATTGCTTGAAATCTAGTTGTCTTCCTGTAGCCCTGTTGATGATAACAACAGTTGAGTATGGAGATTTAGAGCTAATGTAAGATACAGTCTCCAGTGGTTATAGTCATAAAAACATCATGTGCTGATGCATTGAAGATTTTATTTTCCCTTAAGTTACTTGATGAAAAGCATAATTGGAAAAAGGTGATTGATTTGTCTCCTCAGTGCAGCAATTCATAAATTTCTGACATATGGAGTGGCTTTATGGTGTTCTGGTACTAAAAGCTAGCGTGTGAAATGTTCACTTTCTGCTATAAGCCCTTAGGCAACGTGGTTATGGTTTGCTGTCATGCAGGAGACTGTTTATGTCAGTAAATGTGAGTGAAGTTTTGTCCTAAAAAGTAACGTGGCAGCTATAGCTTCCATTTCTGTGCATGGGCCAGTCAGAATTGCTGCAGTCTGTTAACCAGTTGTGTTGTATTATGTAAACTGGTGTTTTTTCTTGAAGTCATTCTCACTCTCTGTTGAAATCAAATAGGCAGCTTTGGGAGGCAGAAAAGTTTTAGGGGAGGTTATTAACTGGATATCTAACTGCTCTATGTGATTTTGTGTGCAGTTTAAATAACATTTTCTTCTTAAAGTGGTCATCTTTAAAATTACCTTTTCATACATATTAAAGCCTTATCCACAACTTCTCTGTTAAGTCTTTAATGTGTTCTTGTAGATAAACTGAAAGGAGCTAGTGCTTTGCTCTGATGTAAGCCACGATGCCTTCTAAAGATGGAGCGTGGGGGTGGCAATGTGCTCATGCAGCATGAAAGCATTCAGTTCTTTCCCTGCAGAATCTCCTGCAAGAGAGGGCGCCTGTGCACACAACGCATGCAAAAAAAGTCAAGCTGGAGGGCTGTTGATGAAGACTTTCCTCTAAAATTAAAGACTTGGTTATTTGAATGTTGTTCAGAAAGGAACCTAGTAACACACTGATCTTTTAAAATCATTGTAAATAGTTAAAACTGGCAGAGCTATAGTTGGGGAAATGTGGATCATGATTTTCACAAATGAAAACTCTTAAATTAAAGGACTTCTAAGTTTTGCTTTTTTTTTTTTTTTTTTAATAAGCAAATCCAGGGGGTAGGGGTGGGGGAAAGGAAAAGCTTTGAAGTCTCTGAGGTCTTTTCCCTGAGGTCAGAAGTTTCTGGTGATGTAACATACAATACAGACTAAGCCTTCACTTATCAAGGTTAAAGTTGACAGAGCTTGTATGAACTTGTCAATCATAGGAAGCAGGCAAAAACAAGCCAGCTGTTGTGAGGCATGGCTTTGAAAATCCTCTGTGTTACAGTAAATGAGACGCAGAGGTTGAGACAGATTCAGTTCTGCAAGGCTTTCAAACTGGCTGGCACATTTGCGGGGATGCAAAGCTCACATATCCAGTGAATAGGGGTAAAAAGCTGGAAATCCTGGTAAGATTGTCTTGTCTTTAGTGTTAAAGCATGAAAGAAATGGCTAGAGGTGTGTGTCTTATTTACCATTTTTTGTCAGTTCTGAACAGAAATTTACAGTATTAATTCATACAGTATTTCTTTTGTTCTTCAGGTCTTTGAGCACAGGCTGCATCTTCTGCCGCTATCAGCAGAAGCTACAGTAGCAAATTAGCAATGGTGCAATGCTTGTTACAGAATTTTATTTTGCTTAGTGCAATTGACTGTTCTGTTTGCTGATGGGGTGGGAGGATAGGGGGAAAACGTGAGTTAATTCCAGCTAAGATGCTCTGTGTGCGTATGCTCGCACACACGCGCTGTTTTTAGCAGCTTTTGTTTTCACAGTTGGCATCATGTACACTGGAATTAGAAGGCAGTGCCTTTCGAAAATACTTGTTTTCTGGACTGAGGGCTGCAGTGCCGTTGTTGTGGCTCAGGGTGCCAGGCTCGGGGTTCCTCTCGGCTAGGGGTGGTGCGAGAGCTTTTCATCTTGTTATTTGCCTGGCAAGCCTGTTACTGTGAGTACAGGCTTGCACGAAGACCTTTTCCACAGCAGCAGGAGCTATTAGCTGGGAGTGTAAGAGAATTGGATGTGACTATTAGAAGCAAGCGGTGAGTGTGGCTCAGAGAGAAAAGACGGCTATTGAAATGTGTGCATGCTAATTAATTTAAATAACTGGTTTAGGATTTTTTTTTTTCCTGTAGAGATGAGCTAGCTATGTGTTCTTTTTGGTGAGAGAATGCCTGAGAATCCCAGGTGACCTAGTTGTTATTCACAAAGTGTTTCATTTTATAGCTTGTCTTCTGTTACCTAATTCTTGTTCAGCTGCAAGCAGCTGTTTTCAGTAGGAATAGCAACAAGAAAATAGCAACAGCATTATCAGGACAAAAAAGTCTAAATGAAAAAAAGATCAAAGTAGTGGCAACTGGAATGTAGGGGTTTTTTGGTAAATTGACAAAACAGTCATTCTTCTTTGAGCTTTTATTTAATGTGACTGTGATTTCCTTGTTAGCAGTGTTGAAAAATATTGTCTTTTGTCTCTGCAATGGTTGCCATTTGTGTAATGTGATGGTTCTTGTTATACTGTTGGGATATTCTGATGATTGAATTCAGTGTGTAAGTACTGAACACGTTAATTGGTTGACTTCAGTTTAAGTAATTTTAATTCCATGCAGGTAATCCCCTAGGAGAGGCATGCAATAGATAAAGCAATAAGAATGCAGCCATAAAAATTTTTTTAATCGTTTATTTTTGATGTGCAGCAGAATGGAGGAGGGGCTTTTGTTTTCTGAACTAAGGAAAGGAAAGCATCACTCCCTCTGCCCTTTCCCACAAGAGTCTTCCCTTCTGCATAAAGGCCCTTGTGCTGCTACAAGAAATAGAATTTTAATCAGATTTTATTTTTGTTATGTATTTTGCTGTTGCTCATGACTGGCCTACATTCATCCATCAACATAACTTTGTTTATTTACTGCAGAATTAGAGTGGATATGTTCTTTGTTATTTATTTATTTCTGATTTTCATGGGGAAAGATGACATTTTTCGAGAGACAGAATGAGAGATGAAAACTCATTGCAGTGTGTATGTTGCCACACAGGCAGGACAGGAGAGAAATTCTGGTGGGATCGATGGACTGGCAAGCAGTGTCTGTTACCGTATTTCATTCTGTGATAAAGCCAGGTGATAATGCAAGGGTTGTTAAGGTAGAGTGACATTTTGCTTTATCACATTGGGTGCAACAACTAAGCTGTATTTAGTGTGACTGACTAAACAGATAGCTGCCATTGAGGCACAGATAATGTTAACAGGCTTTCAGAGACAGAACTGAAAAACCAATGCTGCCACCATGATAAACGGGTTGTAGTGTACCAGTGATATGCTGTGGGATATACTTTGTGAAATATCTTGTTAGTTTGTAACCTTCAGTTGTCCTCTTACAGGCCTTTTTTTTCCCCTAGAGAGAGAGAAAGCATTCTCTCATCGTTCAGTATTCATTATTCTTTTCATCTTAACCTGTGCTTTGCGTTTTTTTCAGCAGTGCTTCTTGGGTGCTAGTTGCCATCATCTGTCTCTTCAGACCAAGGCAGTGGACAGCTCTTCTTCTTTGTAGTGGCTTATATGCTGTGCCTCTTCATGGCATGACTGTCAGGGTACAGCCATCATGGTTCTTTAGAGATGTCTTTATTCTCTGCATTTATCTTTTAAGATTTCTAAGTAGTTTCATAAAGCTCTCATTTAGTATCTTTGGAATATGCTTCATGTGTCACTATCTGATGATAGTGCGTGCTTTACTGACTCAGTAGTGAAAGCAGATAGAGAGCTCATCAGAAAAATGAACCACTGGTAAAATAACTGCCCTGGTATTGCATGTCCAAATTGTGGCATTGCGTTGTCAGTGTCTCCTGAGTATTGCAAGAGTAAAACCAATTTAAGGACTTAAGTGGTCCTGGACCCTCTGAAAAAAAAGGATATGGGACTCAGATGAGGATTCAGATAACTAACAGGAGAGAGACATCTGTATGCAAGTGAAGTGCTGAGTCAAGTTGTAGTCCACAGAGAACTCAAGTTTAATACTTGGTTGGCTAAACAGCTGGCTAAACACAGGTATCTAGTGAAACCTGAGATAGCCCAGCATATCCCACTTGGCTTCCACCTGCCACCTCTTAGGAGAGCTGATGCCTTTGAACCTTTAAAGTTTCTGAAATCATAGAAGACACCCATCATGCATTAGTTAGTGCGTATCAATATGGATTAAAATGTGGCATTAGACCTCAGATTTTTTTCCTGAATTTCCAACTGTCTTGCCCTATGCACCCCATTCTAACTTCATGGCATTGTGTTGTTTCAAGCAGAGCTATACTGGATAGAAGAAACTATCCTTTATTTGTGGACTATTGCAGAAGTGCTTTTGGATCCCAGTGTGCCACATGCCAGACAAATATACAGTGAAAACATAGTTTCAGCACATAAAGTTCATAGCTTAAAAAGTATTGGCAAGAGCTGTGCCTATAAACAGGATTTTGTCATATGCAAAGACAGTATTTTCCAATTGCTTTAAGCCACATAATGATCTCTTTCAAGCCAGGTCAGGTCCTTGATCCAGTTTTCTGTGGGGCTGTGCAATTCTTATTGATAGTATGCTGAAAAGAGCAGGAAGACAAAGCTCAAAGTGGCTATGAAGGAGACTGCCTTTTCTGGCAGTCTGGTCACTTTAAAGGGGCTGCAAAACTGTGGCCTTGATTTTGAGAGTGTTTGTTTTCATAGGTGAGGACTTTTTACAGAAGAGTCATACTCTGGTATGAAGGCCTTATTCCAGTGTAGCTTGTAGGTCTTGAGAAGGAATTTAAATTAAATCAGAAACAGCCACTCCATTTGCTCTCCTTTGCCAGTGAGTTAGTGCAGGACATATTGATTACATAACCATGCTTATGTTTTATGGTGAAACTTTTGCACAGAGGTCAGGTCTTTAACGAATGATACATTTTTCAAATGTTGGCTAATGCATTTTTGTAAAGCTTATCTAGTCTGGGATTTTAAAGTTGGAGCGCCTCATGGCACTGTTTAGGTTGGCCTGAAGTGTTCTCAAGAAACTGTAAATCAGACAGATAAAAATCAAACACATTGAATTTATTGAAATCTCTTTCATTTGTTGAGGTGCAACATTCAATCAGATCATTCTATCTCTCTATCTAGATTTAGTAAAATCTTGAGTATGGGACAAATGAAGAAAGTGATTTGGAGTTGTTTTTTATGGCAACCAAAAATGTTGTTCTTCTGATAGGCATCTATACATAATGATTCATTTTTGTAAACGCTCACTGACTCCACTGGCAGGCTCCTGTTAATGTGTGTATATGTTTGTATATGGTTTAACCTTCATGTAAGAGCTCACATTACTGTTACCTCTCTCTGGTTTGTTAGAATAGCCTGTTGTATTATTGTTTGGGGGACTAGAGGTGTCCAGGCTGGGGATGAGACTGGGGAGTTTTTTGCCCAGCTTAGTCTTTACGTGGCCTTTACATTTCAGTCTTGAGTGTGTTATGCCCCAAGCTAACGGAGCCAGAAGGAAACGGAGAGACATACTTGTCCATTTAAGTAGAAAATACTTTGTGCCAGTATGGAGATCCACATTCCCACCCCCACTGCAGTAAATGATGCTGGTGTGGCTATGGCCACTGGGAAAGTGCAAGACACAGAACAGAGCTCCTCCTGCATTCACTGAGTGCTCAGCCTCTTGTCTCTCCACACAGACCCCCTCTGGGAGTGCTGAGCCCTCTGCTGAATGAGAGCTTCTCAAAAATGTGAAGGACTGGTTTGTGTAATGAAGCAATTCCTTCTTTTCAGTTAGAAGCATATGTTGGTTTTCTACCTCATGCCATTTATATATGAAAGCTCCTACAGCAAAATACTAAAAACAAGCGCAATAGAAAAGGCTCATGTTAGACTCCTCTGCTAGACTCACCCTTACTGAATACCACTTTGTAGCAATAGCGTAAGACTCTTAATTACACTTCCTTTGCAGGTCGGGTGTAAGTTGTCTGACAATGAAAGCTGTAATGTGCCGTGCCAGGGTGGGGAATCTGATGTGAGCTGTCCCGGTTCTGTTGTCTCAGAAAGGCTCTTACAACTTGGGTAATTGTGGCATTGTATTATGGGGTGAGGGAGCTTTGGGTTTGAAGATAGCTGAGAGTTTAATGGTTTTGATGTTGGCTGGTTTACTATCTAGAATGAAAATAGTCATTAAGTCAATTGTCATGTTTTCTGATGATTTAAAACTGTTCTGTGTCACTCACTTTGTAATGTTTGGTTATAAATGATGAGTTCCTTTCAGTGGTATGTTATCTTTGCATAACCCATGGGCCTAATTTCCAAACCAGCTGTATTCTGGGCATATTATTATGTGATGCACTGACAGAGAGCAAGCAGCTTAGTGGACTTCTCAGTATTGATAATAATGTAACACCTTTACAGGTTCTTGCCACTGTGTTCTCCTGGGGCTTGAAGCTTGTTTTCTTTTCCTCCTTTCTGAACAGTAAGCTTACATCTC
The DNA here is from genome assembly GCA_013400855.1 of Buphagus erythrorhynchus. Taxonomy (NCBI): domain Eukaryota; kingdom Metazoa; phylum Chordata; class Aves; order Passeriformes; family Sturnidae; genus Buphagus; species Buphagus erythrorhynchus. The sequence goes on from VZTT01024026.1 coordinate 50,744, forward strand.
TCCAAAATAATGTGATGAGCATGTTTTGCATGAAGATGCACTCAACACTGAATGCAATTTAGCTTCACTGTTGAATGTGTCTACCACCTCTCCTCAGACCCATTTTGTGTGGCAAAATTTTTGATTAATTTTGTGGAAGCTGTATAAGGTCATGTGTGTAATCTCTGAATTTTATCTCCATGTTTGCAAATACAGCATCTCTAAATTTTTCTCTGCTGTAATTCTTTGTCCTTTTGCTCAGTTTTGGAAGGTGACAGAACTGCTAGAGCATTCATTGCTTCTGAGCCAGAGTAATATATATACACACCAATATATTGGTTACATGATTTGGATATGCACATGTGTCAGTTTGGTGGTGTTCTCTGTCCTGTTTGCTTCCACCAGCACTCCCAGTCCTGATGTGCATGCGAAGTTCACGGTATACTTTGCAAACTGGCTGAGGTAATGCATGTAATTGATGTCTTTGCAACATTTTGTGTCATACCCTTGATTTTTCTGTGCACCTGAGAGCATCTGTTGCACTGGTTTTTGTTATGGCTTATGGATGTGAAGGTGAATTGGGAGGCCTGAAGAGCTTATGCACAGGTTCATGAGGAGAAAACTGTGCTGTTCGTGGGTTATCTAGGCAATGAAAAATGCTGGTTTAAACACAGTATTTCATATGTAAGGCCTGCAGTCTTCTTTGGTAAATATTTCCATTAAAATTAGTGGATCTATTTACAGGCCTGGTTCTGCTTACATTGAACTCACTAGGGAAAAGGAACTTGACTCTTGAGATGCCAAGATGCCATGTAACCAAATCTGAATAGTGTTGGTCTTTCTGGCCCTTTGTATTTTTTGCTTCACAAAATTGCCCTTCATCTAATGTTAAAAGAGGAGTCAATAAATACTGTTTTGTAAATCAGAATTGACTCTGAATTTGTCAGACAACTTGAAGCTGTCTGAACCAACTACTCTTAGGTGAGAGCAATATGAAGAGACCTGAATGTCAACAATACTAATCTTCTCATTCATGTTAAGTTTAAAAATTACAAGTTAAAGTCGAATTTTAAGGTGTAACACTATGCATGAGAGAGAGAAAGATCGTGTATGCTCAGGAATCCACATCTAATCAGTCGTCTTTCCACAATACTTAATTTTAAATATTTGTTTTAATTTAATTAAAGTAGTAATGCAGTGTGTAATTACTCAATTTTTTTTCTTGAATTTATAATAGACTTCAAGCTAATAGTTATTTTATGTGCTTTTTTCTCAAATTTTGTTTTCTTACACACTGGTGTTAACTGCCTACGGACATTCTCAAAACTGGTAGTGATGTTAATAACGTGTTTACA
>VZTT01024027.1:1312-12930 GCA_013400855.1 Buphagus erythrorhynchus
TAAATCAGCTTTCATGTGGGATTTGTGGGCTGCCAGTCTCCACACCTGAATTCCTAGACCTGACACTTAAATGCAAAGTGAATGAACCACCAACTCTGTTCTAAAGATGTTCTCAGAAACACCTCACAAATTATATTCTACCATCTGTTAGTTTTTAATAGTCTGTTTCCAGATGAAATTGTCTATTCATGTGAACCATTTCAAGGAGATTCCATTAAACTTTCTCAACACCAAATCAAAATGAGTAATGAAAGGATTTTTAAACCCTTTAAATGCCTTGGAAATCTAGAAAAATCTATAAATTAATGATTCTATTTTTATTATAACACTATTTGGACTATCCTTGAATTTTTAAAAGGAAGCATTTGGAAGACATTTGCTTTTGACTAGAGCAAAGCCTTTCCAAACACAGCAAAATTCAAACTGGCTAGAATCTGGGTTTCTCAGTAGTTCTTCCAGGAAAGTGCTAGAACTTGAATTAATAATAGCAACAAGTTATGCACATCTCCAGATATCTTGAAGAGTTCCCTAGGACTGCCTTTTTCAATACTTAGCCTTGACAAAAATTTTAAAAACCAAGCCCTTAAAAAGAAAANTGTATTGATTATGTTACTATATATATCTACTAATGGAGTAGTGTTAGATGTAGGATATTATTCCAGCTGTTATTTTTTAGAAATCTTGCCCAAAAAATACTATATACAGCAACTTTCCTTCTGTGCTCCATTCCTGTCTCTCCATTTTTTCCAAACATTAAAGCCTAATTCTTATTGCTGTAAACTCTTCTTTTTCCTCTTTTCTATTTGGTACTTTTATTGATGTTTTTTACCATTTCTTAGTTTCTTTAAATTTTGAACACCTTGAAGTTTTCTTGGGAGTCAAGGTGATAGAAACCAAAAAATTGAGGTCTTGTCAGTATATAAGCATAGAAATGAAATCTCAGTAATTATAAATAATTTTGGTCATTTAAAAAGCATTTGTTGCACTTTGCTAACAAACTATTTTATGATAAAATGTATATTCTTTCAAAGGTCAGTATTAACCTGATCTTTTAAAAGTTAGTTTCATTGTTAATGCAGACTCTATACTTTGATAAGGAACTGAAAAAATTAAACACAGTTGGTCTGTATGGCATTTACATAATGCAATCTGCACTATGGATAAATGTTTTTAGCAGAATCTTAAATGTTGAACTACACAAAACAGTTAGCTGACAGAAAAGTGAAACTTCTAAACTCCATAAAATGAAGTTGAAAAAACGAATTATATTTAAAAACTTTGAGGAAAAATAAGAGTACCTAAATGAAGTTTAGAAAATGAAAGGAAACAAAATGAACAATCTGAATATTAGTTTAGACTGTATTGGCCTATTTAACAAGCAACAGGGATTTAAGTTGACAGTTCTCAGTAATATTCCATGTCAGGCAATCACCTGCCTGTTCTCTGTACCTTTGAGGATTTCTCCTTGTTCATTTAATCAAAGATATTAAAACAAAAACGTACCTTATATTGTCTTTAGCTCTCCGTTTTTCTTCAATGTATCTGTGAGTTTCTAATCTAGATTCTGGAGTGTATGGTGTAGGCTCCTCCCAAAATTTTCTGTCTTCATCATCATTTTCAACTGTTCTGCATCTTNAATCGACAAAGCATATTTTGATATAATGTTTTTATTTACCTGACCATGAAGTGATAGTATGGCTATACCTAATCCTCTGAAAACCCTGACAGATAGTTCAACAGATTTAATTTCATAAAAAGGATTTTCAGATACCCTCACAACTTTCAGCTGAGAGAAAACCTTCAGTCCGTGTGTTGTTTAAGAATTCCCAATATCAGGCAGCAACAGATTAGAAATTTATAAGGTAGCAATGAGCATCTCCTCAAATGCAATCTTAACACTAGAGTAACTTTTTCTCTCTAGCTCTAAGCTTTTGTAAATCTCTATAAATAGAGAGAGAAAACCTTATTTATGATACAGGTGGGATCTATGAGGACAAAGTTCTGCAGGCAGATTCACGAAACAGTTTCTATTGGATTAAAAATAAGATGGGTGGCAAGTGCAGTAGAAGATGACCCCAGACAAAAATCCTGCTGCTGTCTAGGTAATATCAGTCAGATGAAGTGGAAGAAGTAGCAAAATCAACACCAAAGGCCTGCAATATTCCATTTCAGTCTTCAGATGTTATAATGCTAAGGCAAAAGCAATTATAGGTGAACAGCTGCTTTCTCTGGAACCCCTGCTTTACCTTAAATAACAATTTCCAACTGTTCTCCTGAAAGAAACTATTAATTACACTATTTTGGCAACCAGACAACTTAGCTTGGATTTTCGGAGTAAAAATTCTATTGAACTCTGTCTGCAGGTCAATAATAAATTATGGTTGTAACTAATTATATTTTTCATTAGAGATAAACATGCATAAGTAGAAATAACTCTGCTTGAATCAAAAATAAAGATGAACAAAAATATTTAAGTGGAATTATATGAACTCTTTAATGAAAAAAGCCAAACTTGTGAATAAAGAAAGAAAAGAATAATATTTACTCACAAGCTGTTGTTGTTTACTCTTACCTGTCAAATCCAAGCTTAGAGTCCATCTGTTTCTGCTTCTCATCCTTCCTTTCTTGCATCCTTCTTTGAGCCTCTTCCTTTTCTCTGGCCCTTTTGAGAAGGTAAGCTCGTTCCTGTTCTCTGATTTTCCATTTCACTTCTGGATAGTTCTGAAGTGCTTTAATCCTCTCTGAACGTTCTATTTCTTTACTATCCAAATACTTCCCAAAGGGAAAAAAAACAATATAAATATGTGAGAAATTATAAACATATTCAAATCAATAAATTTATTAGACTGTAGTTTAGTTTTTATAATTAAGTTCTGTCTATAATTAGAAATGCATCTTTCACATATCAATAGCACTATGTAAGTTATACTTTATTACAAACAATTAACAATAACTTGCTATTCAGATCTGAAAATGGTTTGGTTTGTCTAAGATCTGCTTTTAGCATTTCCAGGAATTTTAATTAGTCCCATTAGACTATACAGTAGAGAGATCCCTTCAGCCATTTCTCATCTTTGTCTGACTTTGATTCAGCCCAAAATTTTCTTTTTATGTGTAAGTTTACTGCCAACTGAGTGACTTGAATCTACTCTTAATAAGTTAAGCAGTGCCTGTGCTTCTCTGAAGAAAATTGTGAGAACATATTTCAGGCCTGGGACCGTTTCATTGACAGGAAATTGTTACATCAGTTCAGTCATAGCACAAAACCACAATCTCAAAGTATCTATTTACAGCCAATGCATTGTAGTGCCATTTTACACCAACTTGTATTTTTTTACACTTTTATTTTTTTACCTGCAGTCTTATACTGCAGGTTTAGTACATACTGTTGGAATGGTACCTACAATCCACTAACTTTCTGCAATTGTGCTAATAATTTAAAAATCCATTGTATATAACAATCATGAGGAAAAAAGCACCAGAACTGTACAATATACTTATTTGGAAAAAAAAAAATACAAAATCAAAAAACCCCTTTGTTTAAGAATCTCCAATAAAGATGACAGATAAGTTAATGGATAAGTGTGCTTCCATCAGAATAGAACCTATCATTACCATATTATTTATTGTAGTCATTTATTCTTTGGAATAGAATTTGATTTCCTGTGAACATTAAGAAAAAGTCTATTAGCTTTCCAAGTACAGGTGTTTATTTGTTTAGGGTAAGTATGTTCAGATGACAGTATTTATGTTTTATTTGGATTTAAGTTTTAAAAATCTTACTTTTAATTGATGAAGAGTTGCCACTACAAATTGTCTATAACCTTCAAATTCAGTACATGGGTTACCCACTAGAAACAATTCCTTCAAATGAATATTGCATTTTAGGGATTCAATACTGGACAGTTCACCAATGAAATTTGCTGTCAGGTCAAGTTTCTTCAATTCTTCACAGCCTGTTTGAAAGAAACCTTAATTCAATTTGTCCATAACATAAATGTACACATGATATACATACACACACACACTTGGATATAAAACTGTCTCCATTTGTGTTCTGTAAACTGGTTTTATTCTATCAGAACACAACTTTTCCAAAACCCTTTCTGAGTGAAAGAGTGACTCACGGCTAAAGTTCATGAGCTTACAATATTTACAGGAATAAAACAAACTCAATAAAATACAAAATATCGTAACGTTATTGGTTTTATCAGTAACAAAACTTTTTGGACATTTGCAGATAAGCTATTAAATACTTAATTTTCAGACAAGCTGGATTTCATTTTTAACAGTCTGATTGTCTTGATATCCCTTTCTCAGCTAAATCTCAATCATATAGTTAAAATCAATCCAATTACTTAAGGAGAGCAGGACCAATTATGAGTTTCAGTTCTGAGGATGGTTAATCTCTGGTAATATTATTCAAGTATAAAGATAAGATTTCCCAAAAACTCATTGCAAGTTAGGTTTTCCACTCTGTGGACTCAGCTGTCATTGTAAATACTTTATCACTGGTTAAATTGCAAATACTGGTGATAAAGTGGTTATATTAAAACAATTCATTACAAACAGAAACTCTAAGTTAGGTAACAAAATGCTCTGGAAAATCTGAATTTTTAAATTTATCAGCCTCTGCTTTTAATCATAATGTGTCCATGAATCATAACCTTGACTCTAAGAATAAAAAGTTTAGCTGACAGCAAGCTCAACTTTGATTCATATCGCTGTAATTACTTTCCTTTCCTGGTCTATTTGCTAAGTTTTATGCACAGTTGAGCTGTAAGAAAGTAAACAACATAGAACAATTTATTAGGGGATTTAAATAACCCAAATTTATGCAAGGCCCAATCCCAAAGGTTGTAACTCCTAAGCAAATGACAAATCACAATAATAAATAATGCAGCCTGATAGATGAATTTAAAATTTAGTGGCATGAAAACAAATGCAACTTTCTCAACAAATTCCCAAATATATAGTACACTACCTACTTCAACTTTTTCAAATTTGTGTTTACACTATTTGCTTTTTTCTTATTTAAGCTATCCTCTTGAACCAGCTTGCAGACTTATAAACACAAAGTAAACCAACCAACCACCCAACTAAACAAACAAAAGAAAAACAAAACCAAAACACACACACACACACACACAAATAACCAACCAACCAATTTGTTTGTTTGTTTTTAACTGTTCCTTTGTCAAGGAAAGATTCAGCAACTGGCCTAATCAGAACTGAGAAACAGAAAACAATCAAGTCACAAATTATTCAAGTAATATGGAATGTGTTTATGGGTCGCTCCAAGTCTTAAATTTTAATCTTGGAAAATGCCACATTTTGCACATGAAATGTACAAAAGTGACAGGATAAAGGATTCAACACAGATAAAATAGACAGGATTTCAAGCAATGAAAGAGAAAAAAATCCTCTGAAAACCTCTTCTAAAAAAACCCAGACCCTCAATGCAACCTATGCTGAGCACAGAACCATCTTGTGTGTGACATTTGATTTCTGAAGATGAAACATGGCCCGGAGACATTTAGGGAAGTTCAATGTGAAAAAATCAGCAGTAGGAGGCACTTGCAATAAAGAAGCATTTATTAAAACCCTGCACCCAAGGATCCTCTAAGTCTCCATAAAATACCCCTACAGGTGGGCACACTTAATGGCTTCCACCCTCTTCTACACCAAGTCACAACTTAAATGTTCTAATATCAAAAGGCAAAATGGCTTTTTTCAAAATCTGACCTTCTAGATTTTCAATTCTTTCAATGTTGTTCAAAGCTGCATTTAAATATTCCAGCTTCTTTAGTTTGCCCACGTTTTCTGTAACAAAACATACATGGATTATTTCAGTTTTCAGCACTGGAAAGGACATTATGGTTTCACTTGCTTACTTTACCTCAAAGCAACAATGAAGCAGAAAAATAGGAAGGACAAATCAGAATATGTATCACATTACTGGACATTAATATTTTAATGTTAATAAAAAGACAAAACAAAGAAGTTTTCTGAAAACACTAAATAAGAAAGAAAAAATAAGTAAGGGAAGTTATAAACACATTTTAATCACAAATCCATAAAACACATATCTAATTCAAGAAGAATGGCTGAAAAAGCACACTGAGACATTCCATCTTGGGAAACATGAGATATCTACAAATCCAGTGACATGAATCCTAGCACAGTTTACTAAGAACTCGGAGAGGTATTTTCTACATAATTCACAAACAAATGACAGCATAAATTTCTCAGCAAGAACTTGTGCAGCTTAGTTTGGATGTTTGTTTTTGTTGCAGTATTTCTGTAACAGCAGTGTCTGTGCACACAATGATGGGAGAGCTGTGTTGCAGCCAGCTGTAGCACCCATGCACTCAGTGCATGCCTGACAAGCCCCTGCCTGCTCATGAGGCAGGGCTGGTCTCAAGAGCTGCATAAAGGTTTGCTTTAAGAAGAGAAATGACACAGCCCAATGGAGCCAATATAAACCATTTCTCTATCATATTCAGAAGCATGCTTGGAACTGCTGTGTCCTCTGCAACGACATGTTGGTATCCACTGGGAAGAGTAACTTCTCAACTTCAGTACTTTGTAACATAACCCCTGTTCACAAAGTTTTTGGTCACCATTACACTGTGGGGAGGGGTTGGTGGTGCTTGTTTTGGTTGGGGGTTTGTTTGTTTGGGGGTTGGTTTTTTGCTTCATTTGTAATTAAGGTATTACCATGAAAAGCTATCACATTATACAAGAATATATGAATCACCAAGGTGCATACTTTTTCAATTCCTACAGTTAGATTATGGTGACATAATAATTGCTTGTCTGAAAAATGAAATTACTGAAAAGATTTTGTGTTCAAAAAGCAGAAATCTGAGTATCGTATCCTGTGCTCACCTGAAGGAGGCCTGAGAGCTGACAGAAAAAACACAACATGAAATCTTGTGCCTTATTAAGGACACATTATCAGAGAGAAAACCAACTTATTTTAGTCTCTCTTCTGATGGGGCAAAGATGCACAAAGCAGTTTAAAAAAACTTAGCTCTGGGAGAAGATTACTCTACTTTAGGAAATACATATGTTATCAGTAGAATTTCCTGATGAGTCCCTCGAGAAAACTTAAAAGGATTTGCCTCCAAGCTCTGAGAACAGAACTTCCTCCTAAAACCTTAGTATTTTTTTTCCTCTAAAGGAACTTCAAAGAGATATACTAATACAATTTCTGAACACTTCTGACTTTTCATTGTTCATCTAGACATTATGTGTAGAATCTAAGCTTTTCCAGCCCAAGGCTTGATGTCACATCTTCCAATATGGAACAAAACCATATGAAATTATATCTTCTCCTGTGGTGCAGGAAGACCATTAAGACCACAGACCATTTGTTGCAGAAAGTTTGGCTCATGCACACAAGCAAGTATTTTATCTGAATAAAAATTATTTAAATGTTAACAAAAAAATATGATTTGCATGAAAACTAAATTCTTAAAAGAGCCTGAAAGAGCTAATCCCATGATATCAAAGTCCATGGTATATGGTAAACTCTCTGTCTCTGCCGTAAGATGGGATATTTAAACTATATCCTGATTTTTTAAATTCTAATCCATAAAATGTGTTTCACAGTCATATTCTAGTGACTTGTATCTCAGTAGTATCTTTTTAATTTAAAATCTCCCAAATTTCTGAGCTTCTTAGAAATTTAATAAAGAAACTAGGAAATGAACTGTTGTTAGGAGTACATTCCCTTAAGTATAATAGAATACTTTTTTTTCTGATTTCAAAATTATGCATGTGAATACATTTTAAAAGAAACATATCGAGAAAACACTTACCAATTTTTGGAATTAGGTTATTCTGAAGATAGAGAATTTTTAAATCTCGACACCATTTGTCAAGATGCTCTAGCTTTTCTATTTCCTGCTGATGTAAAGAAATTTCTTCCAGTGAAAAAATTTCACAGTTGTTATGTTCTGCACGTCTTCTAACAAGATCTTCAGTGACTGAAAGAAATATTACATGTCATATTTCCCTTTAATCATTTTCTGCCATCTGACTTACGAGCAAATTATAAAATCATTAAAATATTTTGTTCCAGTATATCAAATAGCCCGGTAGCAATGACAACAAAAAATCTGCCAGAAAAGATATCAAGATATCAAGTACCAAGTTATCTCGACCCACTCTGCCACAGTAAACATCTTTTGTGGAAAACAATCACGTCACCTGCAACATTTGGAAATACCCTTATGAAAACTGCTGAGTCTTCCATAAGAATGTGATACAACCCTTGCAGAAATTAATCCAGCAGCCACTATTGTCAGCATAGCTTGGGTTGCAGATTGATTCATGTAGACAAGTAGTGGAGTGTTTTATGCTGTTTTATTTCCAGATGCCAGATGTTCACATCACAGACAGCAGTGGGGGTGGGGAGGAAGCAAACTACAGTGTGTCATCATATTCTTCCACCAGCACAGCGTGCACAGAAATAAGCAGGATTAATGCTGGAAGTAGGCAGATATTTTTTATGTCATAACTAAGTCATGCTTATAAAAGTCTATGTTAGAATGAAATGTATACCTGGTATTTCTTAGGCACTACCAGCTCATCAGAGCCAGCAAAGCAGTTTCAGTGGCTGAAAAACACCAGAGACCTGGGTTCAGTTATCATGTTGTAATATTTAATGCCAGGCAGTCTTTCAAACAGTGAAAAGGCTCTGTACAATGAAGGTAAAGAAATTCTATAAGAACCAGGACTCACTCCTGAGCTAGATGCTAGAATTCTGTTTCCAGTATATTGCACCAAAAAGTGCCAGCATTTTCCTTTCCTTGACAACCACTGGACTGTGAAGTACTGAGGAAAAACACAGGGGTTTATCAAGTTAGCACAGGTATTTTCAAGATTTTTAATGCTGAAAAAAAAAGAGAAAAAAGCCTTTCAAAAAGAATCTGAAGAAAAATAAGTAAAAAGAAAAAATATGTAAAGATCTGTGAAAAAAAAATGTTCCTACCATGCACTGATTAAAAGTACTCTTTCACTTCTTAGTCTCAGGGAGGTTTTGTGAAATCATCCAGTTTTATTAGTGATCCTGGGGTGGCTGCACACATTCACATGGACCAGCAAACTATGCACCAATGCAGCCCAAACTCACATGTGTCTGTACAGCTCCTCCATCTGCAGTCTTTGGGAAAGGGGTGAAACTGGCTGTGTCTATATTATATTATTTATAGATGTCCAGGCTTAAATCTCCCCTCTGCTGAACAGAGTTACACCTGACAGAATTAATTTACAGAATTAAATGTGGAGATGCAGATATTGATTGAAGGGGGAAACCTGTCTGCACATAAATCATATTGGCTAAGGTGTCTGTCTATTTTAACCATGTTGACCAGGTTTGTTGCATCTGAACAATCACATTCCCTTCCACTTGAACTTGATTAAAGTAACAGAGAAAAGAGAAAAAAAAGTCAATAATCATGACTAAATACTTTAGTCTCCACACTAAATATGAAAAAAATACATATTTCTAATAAGTTACCTGGGAAATCTGCTGGAAATTAAAAAAAAAAAAAAAAAGTCTGTTGACTTCTGCATTTGGTGGCAGATTTTTCAGTGCCACTATTACCAGGTAATTTTGAGCAGGAAAACAATACTCCCCAATCTGCATACATACACACTGGTGGCAATATTATATACCCTTTATACAAAAAGAAGTCATATAAACGATTCCTGACAGCTTAATTACAGACCAATTTCCATTTGCTGATGAAAATTGAAATTATTTTTGCAGCAATTCTGCAAAAATGTCCACTTTCATTAACAGATGATTTGCAAAGCAGACAATCATTCACAATAGAAGCCACAGTGAAGCTTCAGAAACCTAATTTGAGATCCTGTTGTAGGAAACTGCCTGAATACTTGACATTTTGTGTAAGATCTAGTTCATTTAAGAGCAATGAGGGAAACAAGCTTGCAAGAGAAAACAAATATTAAATGAAATTGTTAATAGCAGCATCTCCAGGACATTGACAAACACACTGAACTCACTAAAACGTTCATTAAACAGATTTTCTGGTGTTGTGTGCAGTAACGGGAGACTGGAGCAGTGACCTGAGAGATCACAGCTACTCCCAGGTTCCCATGAACACAGGAGGAAATGAGGAATGGCATCAATCAAGTGGAGAGAACAGATCTTGAAGTTCTAATGCCTGGGCTTCCAAAAATTACACATTTTACTCAAAAAGGGAAGCAGAAATGAAGGACAGTATTAAAGAAATTGAAAGAATAAACAGATGGACAGCTGCAGGTGCATCAGGAGACGGTGGGGGAAGCTGCATTTCACAAAAGTGAAGTGTTCAACCATTACTTTAAGACTCAAATTCATGCTGTGCTGTTCAGAAGATAAAGTCATGCTCCTTCAGGCAGTGCCTGCTCAAAGAGGGCATCTGCCAGCTTCCTGCAGGGAGAAGGAGTTCCTATCCAAAGCACTGGTTTAGCCCAGCACGGGACTGGCAGTAATAATATCCAACCAAAACAGATTACAAGAAAAATCACAGAGGAAGGGAACTCCTTTTTCATGAGTAAAAGGTGTGAGCACTCAGTCTTTTGGGTAATACTGCAGTACCTGTAAAAGATGATCAATTCTTAAGTAACATGGAGTATTTTACCTCATTTGGGGTTTTTCCACATCTGGCAGACCTGGGCTCAGACACAAGCCATGCTGTCCAGCACTCCCCCTTGCAGGGGCTGCCCCACACAGGGAGGGGCCCCCACCTGGGCCACCCCAGTCCCCACTGCTGGCCCTCTCAGGGGCTGTTTTGAGAGGCAGGGAACCCCTGTGCTTTGTGTGGGGAGATAAAATGGGGGGTTATTGCCAGGGAGGAGGAAAATCTGACAATCATCCAAGGGAGGCAGGAGCGCAGGAGGCTGCCAGGGGAGCGTGGGGATGGTGGGGAAGGGAGACAACTCTGGAGAGAGGGAATGTGAATCAGAGAATTGTTCAGATTGGAAAACACCTTTAAGATTATCTAGTACAACCCAGCACTGCCAAACCCACCATGAAACCATGTCCCTAAATGCCACATCTACATGAGTTTTAAGTAACTCCAGGTGCATTGACTCCACCAGTTCACTGCTCAGCCTGTTCCAGGGCTTGACAACCCCTCCCATGAACATTTTTTCCCGACATCTAAAACAAACCTCCCCCGGCACAACTTGAGGCCATCTCCTCTTGTCCTGCCACCTGTTACAAGGGAGAAGAGAGCGACAGCCCTCTGCCACAGCCTCCTTTGAGGAGCTGTAGAGAGCGGTAAGGTCTCTCCTGAGCCTCCAGGCCGAACGCCCCCAGCTCTCTCCGACCCTCCTTATCACTGAGCTCCCCCCTTCCCCGGCTTTGCTGCCCTTCTGCGGACACGAAGGAGGCTGCAGGGCGCGGGGCCCGTGCTGGAGAGGAGGGCAGGGGCGGGGGACGGGAGGGAAGCGGCGCTGTCGGACACTCACTGCGCACCATGGCCCCTCAGGCGCCGCCGCCATTCCCGGCCGCGCCGCGCTGCCACAGCAACGGCCCGGGGCGGGAGGCGCTGAGGGCGGCGCCGCGGCCCGGCCTTAACCCGACGGCATCTGCACCG
>VZTT01024027.1:22186-42482 GCA_013400855.1 Buphagus erythrorhynchus
GACACTGGAACCACTTACCAAAGCTTAGTTGTTTTGAAAAATGTATTGAGATTGAAGAAAGATGACACAGCAGCATCTTGGGACATAAGAACTGTGAAATGAAAATGCAAAATGCTGTAATGGATTGAAGGTTACATTTGTCCCCATTTGGCCATATACTCCTCTTATTAGGATCAATAAGATGCATGCATATACATCCAAGAATATAATTTGGTCCTCAGATGTGACTTAGAAAAAAAAAAAAAAAAAAAAATTTTAAATTAAAAAATAAAAAAATAAACAAAAAAAGGGCAAGACGGCNAGTCCTCCCAGAAAATATCTGAGAACATAACAATACCCAGAAAGGTTAAAAAAAGCCAAGGGATGCATGTTGGGTTAAAAGAGGTGAAGTCTGGGTGGGAGGAGGAGGAGGAAGGATTACTGCAGATGAACCCTCTGAACTCTGGTAGGTGAACTGTAATTTGAAACTTTAAATTACGTAAACTATTGAAGATAATCTCCTGAAAAGCATTCAGACTGAGAGAAAAACCCACTTAGAAAGACATGGATCTATTCTGATTCTTCTCAGCCTGCCAAAACCCTTGTCAAAGCACACTTGGCAATGTAGCTTTCATATCTGCATACATATTTCTTATTTTTGTGCATATCTATACACCTCAGATACTTGCCTGCATCAGCTATCATGTGAAAATATATTTTCCCAGTAAGATACATATGACTTTGAAAATGTGACCTTAAGTTTTATTCACCAATTGAAGTGAAGCAAGCACTCATGTCAGAAGCAGAAAACAAAAGAAATAAGAATTACCTTGTACATACTGAAATGATTAAACACGTGATCAGTGCAACCATCTGAGAAACGACACTTTGCACTGTCCTGGATTCTAAAACAAAAACCAAGAAAATGATGGGTTTTACTGAAAGTAAATATGACAGGAGGTGTTTGCAAAGGCTATCTTCAGCCTGTGAGACCAGTCTCTTCAGCTGCTTTTAAAGAGAACTAGCCTGGAGTGATTCAAAGCAGAAACCTAATTTTCATGCGCTGGGTGTCTCTCAGGACTCTTTTCCCCCCACAACTTCAGAAACACTGTGCCCTCCATGCTCTCAGAAAACAAGTCTTTCTGCATAATTGCCTGTTTCAGTTTTTGCTCCCATGCCCTTTCCTCCATTTTCCTCTTCACTCCTCTTTTTTTCTCTGAAAAATGGGTGAGGGAAAGATGTGAGCAGGGGTAGTAATCAACTAAATACAGATTTTATGATTTTGTTATTTGTAATAATTCATTTAAAATATATGTTTTAGTAAATAAATTCTATTCTGCAAGGGGCCAGATCCATATTTTTAACATATTTTCACTTCACTCTAAAAATGAGTTTTGCCAGAATAAGAACATAACATACCTGCATTGCTCCAAGTCTCTTCATTTGCATTTATCATAAATGAAGAGCAGGATTTTGAAGCACAAAATGGTTCCTCAAAATGAAGAAACTCATCATCTTTGGTGAGAAATGTTCCATTAGGTGCTGGAATTTGCCTTTCTGAGACATGGTTATTATATTCAGAAGAGAAGTCTGAATCACCTACAAGAAATGCACATATAACTGAGATTGCACAAAAGAAGAGCTCTGAGACTTTGTAGTAATGAATTTAGGAATTAATTACTGAATCACAGGAGAGGTTACAAATTGTTATGGGTAGGGAATTGGCAGGTTCAAACATATGCAGGAGAAAATATGCAGAGGAAAGACAAAACTGCATAGAGCATAACAGATGAAGTTAATGAAAGAGCCAGGTGAAAGCAGACAATGCCAAGTATTAATCACAGCACAATAAACATTCCTGGTGATGACTTTGCATTCAAATTCAGTCAAAAAATGACTTTTTAGCACAGAGGTCTTTGCAGACTCATACTCAGTTATAATGCTGGGAGCTCTATTTATCCCTTAGAATTCTGTAGTTCATTCTAACCTTTACTTGCACACCTTGGCAGACAATATCTGCAAAACTTCCAGAAAGAGATACCAAATTTGCACTAAATTTGCATGCACTGCAATGTTGTATCTTGATTGCCAGGTACCTGATCAGGGCTTACCAATACCACTGTGACTGAATTCTAGTTTACTGCATCCATCAGGCCAAGGATCCTCTACATGGGAGAAATCCATCCTGCTGGGAATGGTGGAGCTGAGCCATGAGCTGGAGGCGCTGAGATTGAACAAGCTGTCAAGAGAGCGACGGATTTTCTTCCTTCGCCTGAATACACTAGAAAGAAAAGAGATGTTGCCAAGGAATAGAGCTAATTATTCCTGCTGAGCAGGGACAGAGCTCTAAAGCTTGCAGGAGTGGCATGAAAGAACCCAGTTCTGGAGCCCTGTTCTTGACCCTGGGCACGTCACCAGGAATGGCTGCTGCACACCACAAGATGTCAGGGAATGTGTGAACAGCAGGGCTGATCGTGCTGGTGTGATACTGGATACTCTGGTCCCAAATTATATCATAGCTCCTGGTCTCTGATATTACNTTACTATGGGTGTCTCATTCTAGTCATGATTCTTACCCTGCTATATCCTATTTGGGGTAGTCTGAATCCATTGAACTCCAAGTTTTTTGAACTACATTTTACATACCTTCCTAAACTGTTGTTCTTCTGAATCAAGAGATGTTTTTTCCTTGAGTAAGAATTCCAGGACTAGACCTTTTTATTTATATATATGTGTGTGTGTTTTAGAGAAAGATATTTTTATATATAGTTTTTTCTTAGTCCTTATTAGAGTAACACCCCATTGGCAAAATGAGCTGTAGCTCTCTTATTTTATTGGACACAACTTCAATTATAGCAACAACTGTGCACTAAAGAGTTTTTGGGTTGTAAGATGTGACTGAAAATCAGGTCATTTCATTCACTGCACTCTCTAAAGCAATTGAGGTGCTCCCATTCAGAAGTAATGTTGGTCTTATGCCAAGCAAAATGTAGACAGACACAAAGACACCTCCAGATACTCCTCTAGATAAGGCCAGAGATGATGAAGTAAAATCTGCACATAGTTCACTTACCGAACTAAATTCTCTTTATATGTAACACTTGTGTGGGATGGTGTCAGTGTTATGTTGCCCTCTTCATCAGACAGAAAACTGTCTTCTGTCAAAACATAATAACCATTAGAAAGCAGCCGAGGGCTGTGGCGGCATGTAGGAAGGGAGCCTGTCAGAGGATTGGTGGAGCACTCATAGGCAGCATCATCGTCCAAAAAGGCACAAGCACAACTGAAAAGGAGAAATGAAAGCCTCTAATTTAGAGAAGGTTTGGACAGAGGAAACCCATGATTTAATAGTAATGAATTTACATTCCCAGATGATGGGGACTGGTAATGACATAGATTTAAAATACATGGAGGTAATGGTATTACTCTGTACTAGGGGGTTTCAGCCAGCTGACGTGTGCAGCACACGTTCCAGAGCTTCAGATTACAGGAGGGATAAATGCCAGGGGAGCATTTCCTGAAGCATGGAGCCAGCTTGAGCTCAGAAGTGCTCACTGTGTTTCTGTGGCAGTGCTCTTGGCCAAGGAGTCCTGCCAGACCTACACCGACCTGGAGCCATCAGAGGCATTCCAGTATTTGGCTTCTATGAGTTCCTCTACATGGCATAAACTGGATGCCCCTGAGCCAGACAGGTTTTACTTGCTTTTTTATAACCTAGCCATACTTGGTGAAGATTTAAGGATACATGACTTTTAACTCTCACAAATCCTAGAGTGCCATGCAGCTGGAACAACATGGGATAAAGCCCACATATTGTGATAGCTCCATCCAGCACTGAAACACAATTGACTTTGGGATAAAGTACAGCACAGAAAAATATACTCTCTGATGTTTAAAATAGAAGTAAGTAATGACAGATGTGAAAGGAGTTGTAGACATTGTACTTGGTTTGACTAAAATTTAGTTTATGGTTATACCTTTCTCCTTAACACCTATGAGTTCCAAATATCCATGAAGGGACATCATGGAAAGAAAGGAAGACACTGGATTGATTTAGTGTCTGACCTGTGTTTCAGTAACAGGTTTAACTACCTCATATGGCATGTCACAGAAAGATACCATAATTTCAGTGTAGGGAAAAGCAGATGGAGGAGAGACACTCCACAACTCTGTAATTGCAAAGCCAGTGTTTCCAAACTCCACAGCAGTACTTCTGAACTTCCACTTAGGGCAGTAATTAAATTATTATTAGCACTAGAGTTCTCAGTGGCCCAAAAGGGATTTTTAAAAAATCTACACCAAAACGAAAATAAAATTAAGCAAGTGTAACTTTTGTTAATACCTTGGAAAAACATGTCTTGAGAGGCTGTGTCTGCACTCTCCATTAAATGGTGTTGAACCTGCAGAGGCAAAGATGAAATAAGAAGGAATTGTTACCATATTCCCTGACAGGTACCTTGTGCATACCAGAAAGATAATAAAAGTTAAAACTGAAAAGAAAATCGGGGGAAGAATTAAAGGAGATAAAACATATGAAAGAATCGGGGAAAAACTTAGTGTTTATAGGAAACTCATCTCAACCAGGACAACACAGAATTAGAGCCAGCAGAAATCAGATACTTGCACTCTGCCCAGATAACAGACTTGAGAGGAATAGTTATGGACACAAATACAATAACTGCAGTAATTCTGAGGTGTTTTACCAGAAATCTGCTTCATGCCAAAGCTAGAACCTGAACTGGCACTAGGTACAGAGTAGAATGGAAAGGCCACCATTACCACTACATTGTATTTTTCAGATGAAAATTGCAGACATAGCACAATGAGCACAGGGATTGCTACAGTGACAAATAGTTGACATTAGTATTGTGGCAGGAGACTGAGGAAATAGGATTTGTCTGGATTACCAAGGCTCAAGTGTGCAAAGTGCTGCTAGATATTCTGTACCTGACAGAATCAGTCTTACAAAATATGAGCAAGGGCTATCCATAAGGAGAATTTATGTCTATTATTACATGAAAAGATAAAAGATATGATCTTTCCCTATATTACCTTGTCTCTCCTGGATCTTTAGAGCTTCAGACTTACAACACTGTTAGCAAATGCCCACCTTTCACATCTGAGAGGGGATAGAGTTAAGAGAATTTTATATTTTCATGTTCAGTTATGAGCTGAAGCAAAGAAAAGATATGAAAGTCAGGGTTTCCACTTTGGTAATCTTGTTTATCCTCCTTGGGAACTCAGTTGTCAGTCACAGGCTGGGTGTGAAGGCTGAGTCAGCCTTGGGACCAGGCAAGGTGACAAAAGAAGACAAGTGAAACCTTCAGGGCATTTTTTACAAATCAGTCCTATTACCCTGGTCCCATACATACTGTTTCTCCTACCCTTTGGGGAAAAATAATCACTTTACCATGAATTAATTATGCTCTAATGGCTGCAAAAAATAACTTGAGGAGGAGAAAATTGAAAGAATCTGGGGGAAGATACAGAGAGAGCAAGAAGCATCAGTCAGAAAGCCACAGAGCAAGTTGTACAAACAGTGAGACCAGTGGTGTGTTTCACAGTTGACATGTATTAGATCTATTTTTAACATACAGCTACCTCCTGAAATAATTTCTCCGATTTTAGGCAAAATCATGATTCTTAAATGCGTAAAAAATCTTATATTCAAAACCAAGAAATGCATTCAAACTCTATAAGAAAATACAGGAAGGATTCAATGAGCAGTTTGTAGATCTGGATATAAACTAAAATCAAGAAATTCCTAAGTCTTATCAGTCAAAAAAAGATCCCCTCCACAAGGTATTTATTTTTATTAAAACTCTGACAAATGTATCCAACTTTATTTGCTCCTGGAGCTGATGCAATATGTGTTGTTCCATATATCTTGAAAAGGACTGTTTCATATACCCTAGGGTAACAGGGAATACTGATTATCTATAAAAGAGTTTAAAAATAAATGAAAGCATGTTTTATTTTGTCTTGTTTGAAAATTAGGATGTGTAAGATAGTATCAGCAATATAGATCAAATTATTAGTTATAATGTACTCTCACTTAGGCAAAAGTAACTGATTCTAGAGCTAATTTGTTTGAAAAGTGTATATAGAAGTATATGTCAGGATCAGATAGTTATACCTATCACAACTCTTTAATAATCTGAGAGTGAAACTTTCCAGCAACTGAAACCCACAGCACAGCTGTATTGCACACAATTCTTTCAGTTATGATAATAAAAAGTAGCAACATCTAAAAAAGAATAACTTTTAAGAGTGGCAGCTTTGCTACGGGGTAGTGCTTTCACTAGAAAGTGTTGACACATACTGATCACAGTGGCAGAACAAACCACAGCCCTTCTGTTCCTCATTTGAATTCTCTCATAATATTGCAAGGTATGTCTCTGCAAGATGTTTATTTGCCACCCTCCAGAGAAATAAAGTTTAAGATAAAATAGAGTCTATTCATCCATTTAGAAAAGAAAGTGAACAATATAAACATGCAGATATACTACTGGGGAGGGGAGGCATTTCCCTCTTTTCAAGAACAGTTAATAAGCAGCTGTAACTGGCTTTTAAACTATTTTCAGTGATGATATTATCAAGCTTCTGTGAACAGTCATAGAACAGGCAGTCCAACAGATTTTTTTGCTGCCCTTGATCATGAAAATTTTTGGCTCATGCATAATGAAGAGAGTTCTTGAAAATAATTCAATCAATGATGGAGAAAACTTGGAAACATCATGTTGTAGACAATGCTGCACTGTGTTCTGCTTTCATTTAATATTCAGTCCTATTTCTGGGCTATTAATAGCGTGAGAAGCTATAGTAGTAACATAACAAAACAAAGCTTCTCAACCGCCACTGTACAATGGAGCAGTGGTAGTGTATCTGTAATCCACAAAATGAGCCATCAACACAGCATGGCTAAATTATGGCATGAGAAAAAGCCAGCAGCTGTATGAAATCTCACTAAAAGTGAATCTGAGGTGAATGTGGCAACATTTTATGTCAAGAATCCAAATAAAAATTTAAGGCAACAACCCCCCTTGGATTTCAAAACACACAAAAGTTCATGTTGTAATATAAACAAAAAGTCACTGTCCGAACCACTCAGTTTTAACAACCTTTCCCTCCAAAAATCAAATTAGTGTTTAAGCAAATGATGCCTTCAGGATACAATCTAAATATTTATATTAGTACCTACCAAAATACAGTGCTAACTATTCAAACAGCTGAAACCCAGGCAACCAGTTTTATTCTATTGTATCTACCAAACAGAAGTGTCTGCAAAGAGAGTTTTATTTGTTCACACATATCAGTTGTTCTTGAAGAGCAATTTTGTCTTTTCTCCCTACAGGTAATGGTAGCAACATTCACAAAAATGCAAAACTTCCTGGAGAGCAGCACAGAAATGAATCCAAAGCTTAGCTATTCCTCAGCTGACAAATACATTAAGAGATAAATAAGTCTAAAATCCTTCAAACCTGGAAAATCCATTTCACAATTAACACATGCGCGCACAAATTTCCATCAGGGGACCGCTGGTGGAGGATGCTCCTGGAGCGGCTTCCTGGGGAGCTCAGCCCTGGCTCCTGGCAAAGGCAGCTCTGGCAAGCGCCTGTTTCCCTTTGAAAAGAGCCCGAGCAATGAGCACAGAGCCCCGGTGAGCTCACGCTTCCTGGGCAGCAGCCTCGCATCAGCAGCGCTCGTTCTGAAGGGCAAACCGAGGAGAAGGATCAGCCCAGCGAGCGCTCCTGCCGCTGGTGCGGAGGAGAAGAACCAAATCACAAACAACGCCTCGCTCCAGTGATCATACAGAACAAAGGCAGAGCCTTTTCTCATCAGCGACACAGAGTTTTGTTTCAGATTTGCTTTTCTACCTCGCACAGAAAACTTTCAAGTTGTGCATACAAATCATTCCATTTGTTGAAATACTCGTGGGCCTGGCAGGCTTTGATGTAAGAAAATGATACAGTTACCAAAAAAATAATAACAATACATTTTGCAAAAGCACTATTGCACAGAAGATACATTTGGTGAGAGTTCAGAGCAACGTTTCACAGCTGAAAACATTGCAAATATATGCCATGCAATGTTAATTCCATTGAAAGGAGAAAGGAATAAAGCCATTTGTAAGCATATTCATTGTTGCATGCTAAAAGTTTCATACTGTGTAAGGTATCCATTCATCAGACGTTAAAGTATAAAAAATAAAGTCAAATCCACATAAGAGAAATGGAGCCCGAATAAGATATCCTGGCAATCAAAAGGATTTGGCTGCAGAACTATTACATACAAAAGTAATATAAATCAGCTGCTTGACACAGAATAGTACAGCCTTGGGGGTAAAACTTCATTTCCAAATAGATAAAATGATCTAGTAGTTTTCTCTCCTGATGTCTGTATGTATCACTGACAAAAAATGAAAGCATAAATCTAGTAAAATATGATTAATTTGATGATAGTTTGTGGGGTGTTTTGCCCCTGGAGAAGGAAAAATACTTCCACTGATAAAAGGAATGTAGAAACCTCACCTCCCAGAAAAGGAAACAAAAATAGGAATTAGGCAATTAGGATGTTGCAAAAGACCGTCTGTTTGTGAGTTAAACTAAAATGAACATTTTATTATCCTTTTGCTCAAACATGAAAATAGGGACATAGTCCATCTTCACATCAGTTCTTTTAATTTAGTGGAATTATGTCAATGAGGAAATTTAGTCCAGCACTATTTCCATGGATGCATGGGCTTCATCACAGCAGCATTTCCCTGGCCACCCTGCCTCTCTACAGGCGATGAATATAAATTCCCAATGATCTTTAAAACTAGGTCACCTACAGAAGAATTTCTATACACACACAAATTTACTCCTTGGGCACATTTTTGGTTTCTTTTCTTATTCTTCTCAACAGGAAGCAGTTAATTCCAAGCTTGAACTGCTTTTCTGAAGGACATTGGCATTTCATGTTTATCTATATAGTTAAAATATATTGTGTCTATATCATATTCAGGCTTGGATGTGTTTTGGTTTCTTTAATCACTGCTATTTGTATCTGAAACTCACTGTTCCAAAAGCTTTTGATGCATAAACTTTGTGCATTGGTGAATATTTTATAGGTAAGTGCTAGACTATAGTTAATACACACACACACACAAGGTTTCATACAGCTTTTGTTCTTCACCCTGTTGCTCCTCAAATTTCCCACTGCACCATAAGCCCTATCTCAACAACAAAAACCTGAAGCCAGGTTTCAAATTTTGCAAAATGAGTACACCAGCAAGCTTACTTGCAGTAGTTTTATGCCTGTGGCACACATTACCATTCAACCCACAAAAGGAAGGAAATTAGAGATTACGATACTATATACCACCCATATTTGTACACTTCTCCCAAGCTCACTCTGCTTTTGCTGCAACAGATTGTGCAGGGCCTGGCAGTCCAAGAGAGGTGGGGCTGGGGCAGCTCTGTGCCTGGGGTCCCACCAGTGTTAAGGCTGAGCAGGTACCCCCAGGACAGAGTGAATTTATAGCCACATTTATACAGACACACACAGCTGGCACACAGACAACAGGGACAAACAGAGAGAGCACCCACACAGCAGCAACAGCCTCATCCTTCTCACCCCTCTGGCTGAACAGTGCAGAGGTGCACTAGTGAGAATGTGCAGATAAACACATCAGTACACATCCCTCCAGCTGCTGGGCTCAGGAACTCTGTCAGCTGCCCCTAGATCCCAGTCCCACCAGCTGCATGCATCCGGACCTTGGAGCCCTCAGGGCCACAGCACCACAGCCCAGCCGGTGGTGCAGACCCTCACACACACAGGTACTGCTGGTTGGGATTGCCCAGGTGCTCAGCATCCCACAGAGAGACAGCCCAGCCCACATGTGTCCCACACCCCCGGCAGCAGCTCCTCCCAAGCCCAAGGTGCTCTGGTGTTGACTCATCTGGGTGGGTTTCATGCCTGGCCACAAGGGCTGAGACTCCTCTGGGACAGCCCTGGGAAAAGCCCAGCAGACAAAGTGTCTCTTCTCTGAAATCCTTAATTCAGGTTCCCACCTGCCTTTGTGCCCCCAGGCTCCTCTGGCTGATCAGAGAGGTTTTTGATGGGCTGATGGCTCCTGGAACAGGAACAGCTGGGTGCAGGGAATTCTTTGGGCTCCCCCCCACACACACTGCTGTCCCTCTGAGCTCCTCTGTGAGTGTGCAGATGAGCTTTTACACATATTACACCATAACTCTGCCATCTCAACGGCCCACTGCAACTCAATGCAGTGTACTGTTATGCTAAACACACAATTTTCAGGAAGGGTATTTTCCTGGTAGAGTGAATTGAGTGGCCATGGTGGAGAGAGTGAGTGCTTATTGATTGAACGTAATTGAGAGTAATGTGATGCTTCTGTAACTCTCTTTGAACCTTCTGGAAACCTGACAGCCTTTAATTGTCCACCAGCTTCAGTAACCATCAAATCAGGCCATTTTTCCTTTATCACAGGTCTGTGTCAATATTGTTTATATAGTACTCAAAAGTAAAAAACAAAATACTCTGAGATACTTTAAAATTAATTGAAATATATTTTTAAAATCCAGCAGGGGAAGGACTGGTCATGAGAATCTCTGAGCAGGGTCAAAATTAAGGCCTATGAAACTCTCCTTGCTTGCAGTCTTGCTGCAGGACAAACTAAAACCCATTTTAATTCATCTTTGTGAATGATAACATTTTAAGCTAAGTGCATTCCTTTATGCAGCAGAAACACTTAGCAATATTTGAAGGACTCTGGTAATTTAAAACAAACAAACAAAAAAATCTCACAAACCTAGACATTTTATTTCAATTTTAAGAAAAGACTGATCCTGCATTAAGTTGGCATTTCAGTGCAGGTTACAGAATTGTCACATTGTATATGATTTTAATAACCTTATCAGGTCAGCTGTATGAACAAAGATTAATTAGCCTGAACAAAGATTAATTTGCCTTAAATGGAACAAATCCATTTTTAATGTTATCAGATGGAAATCCCATCACACTCTGTCAGAGACTTTCTGAGTTCCAGGATTGATTTTTGCCCCCCAAATTCATTATTTTAGCTTAATTGTTCCTGAAAAACAGGCAAGTTTGTTTGCATGCTGGAGTACAATGAATAGACCTGTAAAATTTGGAATTAGCTCTGAGCTTGCTGATACACCCATACTGCTTAGATCTCAAGAGCTCACCTGCAATAATGCTATGTCAGCTACCTCTGTATTATACCACAGACACAGTCTAGATAAACAAAAAATGTTTTAAATAGATCTAAATCAAGTAAGCCTGTATGTACAAAGATAATTCTCTGTACAAAGCCAGTCAGTGTTGTATCTCCTTTCTTCTTGATTATATGGTACCACAGGGAAATTTCCTTGATATCTAAACCTGATGTAGGCATGGGAAAATGCCACATCGTGATATAAGAGCAGTGTAAAAATAGACATGGGAAAAATACAATAAGTGCTTCCATTAGAATCTGTAACTCTCCCACCCTGCATCTGAAAATACTGCTTTAAAACTTATTTTATCAGAGAAAGAAAACAAAAGAAGGGGTTCAAATCCACCAGCCAAAGCAGAATTTAGTCAAGGTTTCTAATAGAACTCAGGTAAGTTCTGAACAAGAAGGTAGGAACACTAAAAAAAAAACCAATAAACACAGAGATCTATACAAAAAGCTGTCTGACTCAATTTTATAAAGGATGATAAAAGTTAATGAGTCAGCACTCTGCAGTGTCTGCTGTGACTACAAGCAGCCAGGGCAGAGTCAGCTGTTGGCCAGTTGTGCTCCAGCAGCATCTTATTTGCAGAGAATAGAAATATTAATGCACAGATCACTGGTCTGAGCAGAGAATGAGTGGGAACAGGTTTGAGTGACACGTGACTGGTGTACACTCATGGCTCCTAAGCTCGCAGGTCATCACAATTCCAGCACAAATCTACATGACACATTTTAGGACACACAGAGAACAGGGACTAAAGCAGGTAGGACAGTGTGGGGACACTGCTGACTCAGCTCTAAAGGGTATAAAAAGCCATGTTAAAACCCATCACTATGTGCCCAACCCAGGGATAACCCATAAGACATGGAGAAGGCTCAATTGCCCATATTCCTGTCTCCCATGTCACTGTAGTTAATGCTGGACAGATCACCTGTGTAGCAGCACCTGGGTGGTTAAAAGCTGAACAGTCACATAGATAGCTTTAGGGATCTTCTCAGTGCTCTAACTAGACACATAAAATCTCATCTTTGGTTAGGGGTTTTCTTGTGACATTTGGAGTCCCAAAATAAAAATTAATATTCCATGCACTGCTGCCCACTGTACATGGAAACCTGTGTGGTTTCTGTGACAGCCCTGATGTGATCTACATGGAACAGAGGATCTTGTACCAATGTACAGTGAAGGCTTTTGGCCAACATATCATTGTAAAGGATCATAACATGCTTTACATATACTGAAAATCTGTAGCTGAGAGGCATTGGTACCACTGGTTCCTGAGACAACAGTAGTGGCAGAATACTGATCATTCTGATATAATGGTCATTTCTATAATAAATCCTACTGAGTGAGGCATAAATGAAGACCAGTAACAACTGAAGTGATTCTTTAATAATGTTCTTTAAAATGCCTGTCTTTACACAGCAACATTATCAGTTGTCTCTCTGTAGTCTGACATTGACTGAGTCCCTTTATGCCTGTATACCAGTATTTAAGCAAAGTCTAAATGTGTGAGGCTTGTACTGAGAGTCCACAGGCCTTTCTGGAATTGTTTGCAATTTTTCCAGCCATGCCCAACTCACATATCCAGCCAGATCCAAAGTGATATCCTGGATTACTTCAATGGCTAGGGAGAGACAACAGCACAGACAGCCTCAGTATCCAGTAGAAGACCATGACACACTAGAGGCAGAGTGTTTTTCCAGCCTGGATGCTATCCAGCATTGCATAAAGATCAAGGATTTGAATGTGGCCTACAAGGCAATTAAGGACAGAGAGCAGAACTCTGATAGTCTTCCAGGAACCTGCCCATGTGACGCCAGCACAGACCCAACGGCCAAGTACCAAGAAACAAGTGACTCCTACCATGAACACGTGTTCCTGTGGACAAATGCATTACAGGCATTTTACAGGCAGGGCTGGCCACAAAGGGCTAATCTCACAATCAACAACCATCCTTCAGCCTCTCAGGACATCCCAGTTTACACAGGACCACAAAGGAGACAGGAAAACATCACACTAGTTTTACAAAGTGATTGGTATTGCCTGCTGACAGGTATGATGTGTATTTTTCATTCTCACTCCTGGACTCCACCAGGTTGAACACGTGATTTTTGGAACTCTGTTTACCTCCAGCACAAGTTGCAAATTCTGTCCACCCAGAGGTCAGCTCTCAGAAATGCAGACCATGGAAAACTTCCCACTGAAATATATTTGTGAGTCAAGTGCTCTGTTGATCCACCAGAAAGTGTATGCTGCATTTCAATCTCGTATGGAAATAATCTAGGAAATAATGGAAATAATCAATGCATAGAGCAGGTATTACTACTCTAGCTTTTGTCCAGCACTGCTCTCATCAAGGCTTTAAAGGAAAATTCAGTAAAATATTTACTGATATATTCCAATCTATAGAATCTCCTCTAAAACCAAAACACAATCCAAGACATATGGCTGCAATATGAAAGGCAGAAGTAAGTGACACATTGCACAGCACTGTTTCTGAGGCAAAAGCACAATTCCATTTCAAGAGGTCTAACATTCATTGCAAAACAATATTCACAGCATGGTGAATGTTCCGTGTGCCCCCAAGAAATATCAAATGATACACAGAAAGTGGTTTAGTGAGGCTGTAACACGACACAGCAGAGCTGCCTGCATCCTCAATAGGGAGCTGCTCCATCCCAGCCATGCAGAGCATCAGGAGGTACCACTCCAGTGAGCAGCAACTTCTGCCTCAAGGCTTTCCTTTAACCCCATCAAATGCCTTTGTCTCCTTTTCTGTCTCCTCCTTTGCATGGATTTGGGACCCTTTTACTAATGTCAGAACTACCTGCTAAATGCAAATTTCATTAACCACCTGGATTTACTAGGTCTCCTTAGCATTCTCACCTTACTGTACTTCACCCTTAAAATACTGCCAGTAGGGAAGCTTACTTCTGCTTTACAGCTCCATGCCACCTCTCCAGCAATGCAGTGAAACACAGCACCTGTGGGCAAACAGCCACTTCTCTGAGAGGAAGCACTGACAGAATTAAAGGTTCTGCAAAGAGCCAGTGAGCAATTCAGTAAAAAATGTCTAGCTTCAGTATCTTTCAAAACTAGAAAAAGATGGGGTTGATGTCCCAAACCCACAAGGTTACTATTTTGTATGGTATCCATGGCAATGGGTGTTAGTGACTTTCTTTTTTGATACAAGGCCAGATGCTTCAAAACTTGTTCACTTTAGGGTATTTCCCAGCATCTGGAAAAATTAGGGCTTTAAAAGGAAAAGAGAAGTGTTCAGTGAGATAATGGAAATCTTCACAGAAGGAGGGAGGAATTTCTGGAGGGGGAGAAGTTTCTGGGATGAAAGAAGAAGAAGGGCAGAGAAACTGAAGAGCGGGCCATAGCAGCTTGATGTCAGATATGGAGCCAAAATAAACCAAGGAAGTGGCAGGCAAAGGACAGATGATGACAGAACAGAGCCAGGCCACAACCAAGCTGCCTGTGCAGATGGATAGAGCAGGGCAGAGGTGCTGCTGCACATTTGCCAGACTGAGGCTGTGCAGACACCACTTGAATACAAGCACCAGCAGTAATTTTAAATATACCTTTCTACTATAATAAGGGTAAAAACAACAATGAAGTTTTATTCTATTGACTGTCACCTCACAATTGCAATATATTACATTTAAAGTAGTTCTTTAATGGCCTAACCCAATCACCCACAAGAAAAAACAAATGGCAAAATAAACAAACTGATGTCTGGGTTTCTCACCATAATATCTTTCTTTTCTCAGGTGTTTGATCATTCTCCCAGGCCTTTCCTGAACCCTTCCAGTTTTTGGACGGGTTTTCTGAACAGTAAGTTATTTTAATAACAACGTACTGGTGCCAAGTGCAGCGAGAATGTCACCTCTACTCCTACTCTGTGTTTCCATGTGCATGTGCTTTGCAAAGACTGCATTAGTCTTTTCAGCATCAACAGCACATCATGAGCTCATGCTCAGCTGATTATGAAATCCTCTCTTCCCCCCTCCAAGTCTCAGTGAGTCACTGACTGGCAATATAAAATCTCCCATCCAATTTGGTTTCCAATTTATGGCCTATATATTCATGACAAAGCTGAAGACATGCTTCGTGACAAGATTGAACACCAAATTTTGTGAGGAGCAGAAATAGTAAAATCTCTTTTCCTGCATCTCTGTCTTGCTCTGGTGTCTGAAGGAAATAACCACCGGGTCTTTCCACCATGGAGAGGCCAACTCAGTCACCCTCCCCTGTTCAGTTCAGCATTTTAACAGAAAAGGTTGCATAATGTGATGTCTCTCTCTCTGTGTCAAGCTTGAAGTAAGATAGAAGTTTTAGGAGTGTCTGGAGAAAGAGAAAATGGAAAGCAGACAGGCAATGCAGCCAATGTAGGCCCTGTTTCCCTAGGAAACAAGACTAAATATCAGATATGGTTTTGTGCTAAAAGAATTTTAAAAAGGTCTTGGCCAAAATTGCTCCTTGCTGGCTTTATGGTGGAATAGTATAGCTGAAATGGGGTCCTGGGCCATGGGCAGAGCTAGGGAGGAAAGCCAGGGCCAGCAGGGTTGTGGGTTCCTGTGGGCTATAGCAGGGCAGGGATGGGAATACATGAAACGGCAGCAAAGAAATGGGGACAGTAGCTGGGGCTCCTTGTTTTCCTAAATGTTTTGATGGTAGTGATAATAGGAAATGCTGCCCTGTACTGCTGGACCACAAATGGACTTCTGCTGTTCTGAAGGGAATGTGGTAGGAGTCACACATGGCACCCTGCATCAGGTGTCCCTTCCTCTAAGTCTTTAATTTGGTTCCCACCTGCCATTGGCCCCTGTGCTCCTCTGAGCTTGAGGAAATGGGCCTTTCATGGGCTGATTGCTCCTGGGAGCTGCCAGGGCTGAGGATTATATGGGCTTGTCCTCCACTGTTCTTGTGTGTGTGCAGGTGTGCTGTTAATCCATATTAATCAATACCTGGGGCTTGCTGTGCCTCTGCTACCTCCTGCCAGCTCTGCCTCCCTCTCCCAACAGCCTCAGCAGTGAGGTGATGCTCAAGGTACTACACACTGCTCTGTGCCCATCTCACACCTTGGCATAACTCAGCCTTCAGCAGTCAAGAACATAACTCAGTGACTCCCATGTACCCAGCCCCATCCTCATGGCCTCTTTTATCTTCCCCCACTGTCTCCTTGGACAGAAGCACCTCCACTTTTCTAACTATCCTGATGCTGCACATTCATTGCTGCTCAAAGAGAGCTCATTCCTTACACAATAACCTTCACTATCCTGTGGCAAATCCTCTAAACCAAAGCTTGCATCAAAACTACACCAAGGGTAGTAAGAGCTGGAGAATTCAAATGAATGCAATGGCAACTTTTTTACTAAAAAAACCCCAAAAAACAACAAAACAAAACAAAACAAAACAAAAAACAAACAAACAAAAAAAACCACAAAAAAACCCCAACAAACTTGTTTCCTTTCCTGTCCTTTTTTCCTTGTTTTCTCATTTTGTTTCCTTTGTTTTTCTTCAAGCCTTCTTTCTTCAGTCTCTTCTGTTTGTCACCACCTTCCAGAAAATGGTAACAAGGGAAAATCTAGGGAGAAAAAAAAATATCGTAGCAAATACTCTAAAATATCCTACTGAACAGTCTGCCTATAAAGACTCCTCAAGTGGGAGGCAGCCTCCTGGGGACTAAATGAAGCAGATGGATTGACCTTGAACAGCAGCCAAACGCCCACACAGCCACTCGCTCACTCCCCTGGCAGTGGCATAGGGAAGAGAATGGGAAGAACAAAAGTGAGAATCATAGAATCATTAAGGTTGGAAGAGAACTCTAAGATAATTGAGTCCAACCATTAACCCAGCACCATTCTGTTCACCACCAACTCATGCCCCTCACTGCCATATCCACATGTGTTTTTGAACACTTTGAGGAATGGTGATTCCACCACTTCCCTGTGCAGCCTATTCCAATGCCTGACAACTCTTTCTGTAAAGAATTTTTTCCTAATATCTAATCTAAACATCCCTTGGCACACCTTGAAGCCTTTTCCAAGTCCTATCACTTGTTGCCTAGGAGAAAAGACCAACCCCTCCTGGCTACAGCCTCCTTTCAGGAGTTGTACAGAGTGATAAGGTTCTCCCTGAGCCTCCTTTTCTCCAGGCTGAAGAGCCCCAGCTCCCTCAGCTACTCCTCATCAGATTTGTGCTCCAGACCCTTCCCCAGCTCCACTGCCCTTCTCTGGACACACTCCAGCCCCTGAGTGTCTTTCTTGCAGTGAGAGGTCCAAAACTAAGCATAGGATTCAAGATATAGCCTCACCAGAGCTGAGTACAGAGGGACAATCTCATTCCCTAGTCCTGCTGGCCACACTATTTCTGACACAAGCCAGGATGCCATTGTTCTTCTTGTCACACTGCTGACTCATTTTCAGTCACTGCCAACCAGCACCCCCAGAAATGTTTGCAGACCTGGATTAGGACCATTTAATAAATCAAGGAAAGCAAAAACCCCCAAAC
This sequence comes from Buphagus erythrorhynchus, assembly GCA_013400855.1. NCBI lineage: Eukaryota > Metazoa > Chordata > Aves > Passeriformes > Sturnidae > Buphagus > Buphagus erythrorhynchus. The sequence continues at coordinate 39,925 of VZTT01024027.1, forward strand.
CAAATAACCCAACACAAATAAAACCCAAGCAATTCAAAGGCAAGCACTCAGCAGTTCCCATCAGCAGACCTATACCCCTCCATCTCCCAGCAATGGTCACCTTGGAAGAAAAATGTCCCACCATCCTTCTTCTTCTCCCCCAGGTTTTCTTGCTGAGGTCAATGTCTTATGGCATGGAATATCCCTTTGGCCAGTTCAGGTCAACTGTCCTAGTTCTGCCCCTCCCAGTCTCTTGCCCACCCCTTGCCTACTTGCTGGGGAAGATGAGTGGGGGATAAAAAAAAGCGAGCCCTGACGCTGTGGAAGTGTTGTTCAGCAACAGCCACCACACTGGTGTGTTATCAACATCATCAGTCATGATACTCCTCCTGTCCAGTGACATATGCACAGCTGTTGTTCCCTTAGACTGTGGGGCATCCCCCAAACATCCATATAAGTCAAATCAATTAATGTGGTCCATGACCTGTGCTCCACCCAGTAGCTTTCCACATCAGATGGTTTTGCACAACACAACAGGAAGCATTGGTAAACAGAGCATATTGCCTTTCACTTTCTGCTAGTTACTATACTTTTGGGTTTGAGCCACCTCCTCAATGCTCTGAAATCTCTGCCTCCTGGCTCAATGGTGACCTCTTTCAGCATTCAAGGGCACTGGGAGTTCCTCATCTGAGCCTGCTGTGTGATCAATCCTACCCCCTTATTCCATGTAGCTTCAGTTGCATTATGTGTAGAGGTGCCCCTTCCTATGAACATCTAGTACATCTCAGACCCTTGATACCCTCAGCTCTAGAACCTCAGAGGTCAACCTTGGGTCTTTCCAGGTATTTTCTGCCAGAGGCTTCAGGTGAGCACAGAGCATGCTTCTCTCAGCTAGTATTCTCTGGACAGGTCCAAGGGCTACCATACAAACTGTATGTCCTGTCTGTCCTGCTGTTTAGTGACCTTGTCTGGACATCAGGTGCCCACCAAAGCCACTCTGTCACTGCCCTTCCCAACTAGACAGGGGAGAGTAAATATAACAAAAGGCTTCTAGGGCAAGAGGAGAGGTCACTCCTAAGGATCATTCCTGAGTAACTCACCAGTTACCATCAGAGGCAAAACAGTCACTGATGGCCTGAGCACTGGGCAGTGGTGGATCTGTCTTAGACCCAGTTGGCTCTCGTGGACATGGGGGAAGCTTCTGGCAGCTTCTCACAGAAGCCCCCCACTACCAAAGTCTTGTCACACAAATAATACACTTTAAAAAGCTCTTAAAGGTCACTTAATAGAAAGGACTCACAAGCTGACTGTGATCCAGAATATGCAGTTTCCAGAAACACATTTTGCCTAGGAAAGCCTTTTTATTAACTGGTGGAAACTTGACATTTGTTTTACTGATCACATCCATGGGGATGTGATGATGCTGGTCTTGCCATTACAAGCTTGGGAACATGTGTCTTGGAGAAAAAGAGAAGGAAAGACTCCATTAGATTGTTCCCAGAGCACTGAGATGGCAGCAGTGCAGAGGCCAAATGACAGACTTGGCTCATGGGCGTTGCTTTTATCATAGGTCTCTCAGGCAGAGCAGAACACAGTGATAAGCAGCACAGCAAGCAGCAACAGAGCAGTCACCACAACACTGGGTGTCACAGGGACAGCAGTGGGCTGGTTGCACCAGCTGCCAAGCACCCACCCAGCTGCCTCCTCACCCAGCTCTCAGCAGCATGGGGGGAGGCTGGGATGAATAAAAGCAAGAAAATCCGTGGGTCGGGTTTCATGGGTAAAAAACAGAAGTAAAGACAGGCCACTTGTGAGGCTGCTGCCTGGCCAGGGCTGTCCTGTGGCCACCAGCCACAGGCTGTGGCACTTCCAGGACCACCTCAGTGACTGCCCTGGGTCTTTTTCTCCCTCTCACACAATCACAGATCCCAGAGTCACAGAACTGGTCAGGCAGGAAGGGACAGCAGTGGGTCATCTGGTCCAACCTCCCTGCTTAAGCAGGGTCATTCTAGAACACATTGCACAGGATTGTGTCCACGTGAATTACTGGAAAGACTCCACACCCTCTATAGTCAATGTTTCAGTGCAGAGTCACTCCTCACTAAAGTTCTTCCTATTCAACTGAAACTTCCTGGGCACCAGTTTCTGCCCATTCCCTCTTGTCCTAACACCTGGCACCACCGAGCAGAGCCTGATCCATCCTCTTGACACTTCCCTTCAGGTGCTCCTGGACGAGGTCCCCTCCCAGCCGTCTCTTCTGGGGCTGAGCAGCCCCAGCTCCCTCAGCCTTTCCCAATACGAGAACTGCTCCAGTGCCTTAATTGAANTCCTAACACCTGGCACCACCGAGCAGAGCCTGATCCATCCTCTTGACACTTCCCTTCAGGTGCTCCTGGACGAGGTCCCCTCTCAGCCGTCTCTTCTGGGGCTGAGCAGCCCCAGCTCCCTCAGCCTTTCCCAATACGAGAAGTGCTCCAGTGCCTTAATTGAACCCGTTCCTTTATCCCCGCTGGACACCCTCTGCTCTTCCCCATTTCCGTGGCGGTGTGCCTGTGTCGGTGTCCCCGTGTCCCCAGCCC
>VZTT01024028.1:0-49948 GCA_013400855.1 Buphagus erythrorhynchus
GCAGCCGGAGCCCCCCGGCCGCTCCCAGGCGCCGGGAGGGACCCGCGGGCGACCCGAGCCCGCCCGGCGCCGCCGGCAACATGAACCAGACGGCGACCGTGTCCCACCACGTCCACTGCCACTCCACCCGGGCCGTCAAGGTAGGGCGGGCGGCAGCGGGGCTCCCCGGCCGCCCCGCGCCCTCTCGCTGCCGCCGCGCCGAGCCGGGGGAAGTTCGGAGAGGCGAGGGACAGCTCGGGACAGCGGCACCTCCCGAGGGTGCCCTGCCCTGCCCTGTCCTGGTCCGTGCCCAAAGTTCGCCCCGAGCTGCGGCGGCTCGGCACGGAGCTGCCGGTGCCTCCCGGAGCGCTGCTCCGCGGTGCCGGCACGGCAGAGGCTGTGCCCGGGGGAGGCGGTGTGGAATTGACTTGTGAGGCGGGATTTTGGGAGTGCGTGGTCGGAACGGCCCGGGACCCGGCGGGGCGGTGTGTTTGCTGCTGGCCGCGGTGTCCTCCGTGCGGGAGAGCTGGGTGGGAGATGTGGCTGGGCGCTGGGGGAAGAGCCGAGGGAATAGCGGGCTCTGTCCTCCACTGCCTTCTTGCCCGACCTCTGACACCATCCCGCCTTTGCACTGATTGAAAACTACTTTCTAGCTGAGTTACTGCGCTTGAGTGATAAAATGAAATCCCTAACCAGACTGGTATTCAGTAGGAAGTACCTCTGCAGAAATAAGTGTTTTTTCTTTTTTTTTCCTTGAAATGAGATAAAAACGTGGTCAGTGACAATACTTGATTAGTGATTCTTAGCCCTGAAAAAACAACATGGAGAAATTTTACACTAGCTATTTTGTTTCATAAAATGATGTGAAAGCCTGAAGAGTTCATCAGTGCCTTTCTGTGGGTGCCAGGCTGTGCTTGGGTTTGCGTGGGGTGAGGAAAGCTCCTGGGGCTTCACTCCTTGTGCTGCAGAGTTGAGGGGTTTGGGGTTTGTTTGTCTTCTCAGGAGGAGCAGCTGAACTTTGCATCATGTTAGGAAATTCTCAGTTGGGCTTTTTCCCGTTAGTGCTGGGAATAAAACTCATGACTTAGAGCTGAGGCAGGAGGGGATTAAAGGTATAAATCTTCGATTAGCGCTGTCATTTTTATACAGGCTGCATTAGGCTGTGCAGTGTGTGATCAGTAATGCAGAATGTCTGCAGGCTCAGGGATGGGGAGGGGGGTTACCTGTGGCTCCAGTGACCAGCTGTGTGAGGTGTAGCTGTGTCCATCACACCACAGAACAGCCCCTTCGTTTATGCCCAAGTGGGCAAGGTCATGGGAAGTGATAAATTACAATTGCCCTGGCCTGCTTCAAAGAGTCACCAAATATAATCTTAAATTGCTTAAAACAGTTTCATCCTCTCTAGGTCTGTCTCTGAAAGTACTAGAGAACAGAGAGCAGTGTGGTGTTTGCTCTGGGAAGTGTTCCCTTGTTGTGTTGGAACAGCCTTGGAACAGCCAGTGCCAATTTTTCACTGTCAGAAACATTTATTAAAATCATTTGACTGGACTTCTAAGCCAAAACAACAACAACCACCAATATCAATATGCCATTAAAAGAAAAAAAAAACAAACAAAAATGAAACAAAAAAAAAAAAAAAAAAAAAAAGAAAAAGAGCCAGAAGAGTCAATAGTCTTCAAAAAGAGAGAACATGAATCAGAGCCTTCTAGACATGAGTCCATTTTACAACCAACACAGTAATACTGATGCCATTAGAAAACTGTCTCATTTTTCTGCTCTTAATTCTGTATGTCAGGTGTAAAATGTGCTTTATAAATAGTTTTAAGTGCTTCAATGCTGAGCCAACGGATACTCCATGAGAAAGTATTTACGACTCTAGAGGAGCAGCCACTTCCCTATGAGGTAATGAGGACCTTGTATGGAAATTACTTCAAAAATACTTCATTAGTGACCAGACAATATAAATTGCATTTTAAGCATGACTTCCCAAGAAACAGTGTAAGTTCCAGCAGTTAGGAAGAGTCAAGGAAAAAGGTTACATGAAAACTTCATACCTATTGGAAAGAGATCCCTAAAACCCGTTCTTTTATTGCTCTGACGTTTCTCCCCAACACACAAAGCTGCAGCATCTCAGCTCCTGTGTGTTAATATCAATGTAATGTTACTTCTCAGTGGTGTTTGGATCAGCCGCTCTCTGCTTTGTAATGCAGCATAAACTTCTGGATTCACAAGAAGTAGAATGATCCACTTGTCCCCTAAATTGAGTCCTGCAAACTTCATCAGTGCCAGTTCCCTCTCTGAATCAGCCTGGGGCTGCAGGAGTGCCTGGATGGAGGGACACCCCTGGCCCTTTCTCACATCCTTCTTTGTTGAGGGATGGGTATGACTTTGTCCATCTGTGAACTGACTGCACTGCATCCAAAGTAAGTTTGGTCACAGAGAAACAAATTGACAGAGGAAAATGAGTATCGAGCAAGAAAAGAAGCTGAAAGATACCAAACCCCTTGGATAAAATGCAAAATCTCCTAGAAAAGCCTTTTACCTCTAAGACTTTTTATAGCTTGTTTTGAGATGATTGCAAACCGCACCACCTTGCTGACACTACTATGAACAATGATCTTTCACTCTGAGATATGCAACAAAAACTTCTAGGGTCTAGCTGGGAATGCCAAATACCTGCCTCATTTCTCTATCATTACATGCTTGACCCCAGGATCCCCCCCACGGCTATGAAATTGGTTTTATTCTTCGCATTTTTGGCTCATCTTGTCAACACAGCAAGCAAATTAGCTCTTCCAGGAGAATAACTGAGTTTTGTGCACTTTCATGTTGTGCTGATGGCCAAATAATTTTTCAACTTTTTTTTTTTTCTGAAGAGAAAAATTCTGTTAAAACATTGTTTGCCATGCTCAGAGAAAAGAAAGGAAAAAAAAAAAACCCCACAACCCAGTAAATAAAAAATAATAATTTTGTCGGCTAGCTAGGAAAACAAACCAAACATCTGTATGAAATTTACAGGGACTATGCAATAGAAAAGTTTATGTCTTGCTCTTAACATAGTCGTGACTACAATTTGCTCTCATTAAAAAAAAAGAAAAAGTAGAGTTAAGCTAATATTTCTGTGGCTTTATACATTCTTTAATAATAAAATATTCTTTACCAGATCATGACTCTCTGCTGTTATTAACCTCATATTGATCTGACTGTGAGCTGTATCATGGAAGGAGTTACTAATTGGCATTTCAGAAGCACATAATTACTGTGTAATATAATATGTATGTTATAACCTTTTACTCTTCTTTCTTTCCTGCCTTCCTTTCACTTTTATTTATTCATTAGTTCTTAGATTGTAAACTATGAAAAGAAAGTGCAGATATGTCCTTAGCAAAAATTCTGCACCAAGTTTCATCAGTGTCCAGGGACTGTATCAGCAGTTTTTACATTTCAGGTTTGTTGTAGCAGTGTTTTAGCACCTGCTAATTGATGAGTAGTGGTGTACTAATAGTTTTCTTATTTACGATAGGTTGAGGAGCAAAAGACTTTAAGGGGGTTTGTAGTGTTCCCTTTGGACTTGTATGTGTTTAGAGCAACTAATTTTTTTTAAACCAAACCTGTGCTTTAGCAGGAAACATCTGCCCAACCCTGCAAACTGCGAACATCTCCTACAGAGAGAGAGAGAGATTCATATGTAGCTGTTCCTGGTCATAAAGGCTGCTTGGTCACACTTTTTGGGCTGAAACTTCAGGTAGTTGGATCTTTGAATGCCTGCAGGATATGTGCACACACCAGGCCTTGTGCAGATAGAAGAATCACTGCAGTCTGCCAGCTGCTTAGGAAATAAATCCCTTAAAATGAGAGCAGCGTTTCTGAAATCCATTACATCAAAAGCAAGTCACTAACAGATAATCTCAGTGAATGTTCAATTATGAACTAGCCAGGATACATAGCAAAGGCACAAGTGATACAGGCTGTGTCATTGGTAGAAACACAGTCTATGGCAGCATAATAATGCAAAAAAAACCCAAAAAACAAACCCAAATTAGTGGTACATTTAAATGGAATAGGTTTGCATGGTATTTTGTTTAAGGCAATACGGAATTTGAGCAGTGTTGTGCCATGTGCCAATGTGTTTGTCGTGCTGTGTGAGGAGCTGCAGCTCTGGGGAAGCGCAGTGTGGTGGTGGCAGGAGGCAGCCTGGCCATGGGGACACGGCTCACTGTCACCTTCAGGATGTGGCCAGCTCAAAATGCATGCTTAGAACAAAGTAAATATTTCTATTTTCCAAAGTGCTGAGCAAATGTACAATGCTCCTGTGTTTATTCTGTTCTTGAGAGTCTGTCTGGAGGCGTATAGTGACCTGTTAGGGGACTCCAAAAATTGTAGATTATAGCACTCATCAAAGAGACTGGCTTGGAGCATGATAGAAATACCTTAAATGTTGTTGCCTGAATGCATTTTTGTTGAGTGGAGCTGCTGGTGTTATTTATTTGTATTTTGTAGACCAAAACTACATGCATGATTACACCTACATATGTGTGGGGAAGACAAGCTAGAGGTCTCTAGGTGGAAATTTGAAGAACAAATCACAACTTTTAAATCTTCCCATTTCCATGTATTAACTTTATGTATTTTTTCAGTTTCCTTGCCAACATCTGTATTACCAGAGAATAACTGGGGCTTTTTCCTATTAAAAACAGATGGTCCTTCATCATAAGAAGAGGCAAGAAAGAGGAAAAAACACTTTTGAAATGCATATATTTTCCCCTTCCAGTCTATCAATGAAGAATTGCTCTCTGTCAAAGGTAACATCAAGATAAGTGAACCAGTACTAGATAAAAACTAAAAGAGAGAGAGAAGGGGAAAGAGTTGCTATCCAATCCCCAGCTGATGCTGTAAGGAGCAGCACAGTGTCTCCATAGGTCTGGTGCTCAGGCACAGTGTGTCCCAGCAGCAATTGCCAGCATTCCATATGGAAGTGGAGGGGTCTGTCCTTGCAGGGGAGCTCAGTCCTGTTGCCTGCTGTGACCTTGCTGGTGGGGTATGTTTGCTGGCACTTCCTTGCCTACAAATTGTCAATATGCTTTCAAAACTTTCCACTCTTAATACCATGCTCTTTTCATAAAACTTAAAAGCAATTAGCAAAAAGTGCAAATACTTTTATATGTATGAATATATACTGATTTGTGGTATAGGTTTGATATATATAGCCAACCCCCCCACCCTCATGTATTCTAATACATAGGCAATTCATGGTTTTCAGTGTAATGTTGACCATAGGAATTTAGAAGGCAGTCACTTTAATAAACACACAGATACATGAACATGGTGGTAAATTACAATTAATAATGGGTTAGTACTTTCCTGGATTGTAATAATATAAAAATTTTCCTACTGCCCATTATTACTTTAAGGAATAGGGCATTAAGTTTGATTCTCTTTGAAGCCACTTAAGTTACAGGTCTGTGAGTGTTACATAACACTTTCCTGAGCAGATACCACATCATGAAGAATTTAATCTTTTTTTTTAAATCCAAAACTGTTTTAGTAACCATGTGTTAAGAAAATTTTGTGCTTATTTTGTTCAGTATTTCATTCTTAAAGTTAGCGTAGTAAGACTGGCGTGCAGTCTAACACCTGAGCATTGCTTTGGAATTTGCTTGGGACCTTTCCTGTTTAAAGATTTTTATCTGAGGTCCTCAAATTGAATTATAAATATTAAGTTATGCAGCATCCAGGTTTGTGACTGCACTGTGTTAATTATTTGACAGGTTTTTGGATCAATGACTTTGACTTCTCACGTGCTGACAACACCCAGTGTTACTGGCAGCATGTGCCAGAAGCAAAGCAAAATTAACTTCCATGATTCTTAAAAATGAGGCATCTGATGTGGCAGAATGCCTTGGGGGCTTTTTGTTTCAAAGAAAGAAAATGAGACAGGCAGGTTCGTTACACTGTGAATGGAACCAAGAGTGATTCACAGCAATATGCACCAACCCAAGGGACCCGAGGGAAGAAACACCTAGAATCAGAGTCATCAGCTTAATTAAAGACTCTCCACAGTCCTGAGCTGTGAAGCTAATGCAACTGCTGCAGATGAGGGCGTGATTTATTTCATTTTAAATTTAACCGGTGAAATAGTTTGAGTGAATGCTGCTTTGAAATGTTAATTTCTCAGTGCTGATGGCAAAGGGAGCTCCGGTGCCCAAGCCGAGTGGTGGGTGTGTGCTGTGGGTCTCATCCCCACATCAGGAGTGCCAGAGGGAGGGAGGTGCTGGGGGCTCCAGGGAAGCAGGATAATGTCCAAAGATGTTTAAAGCTTAGTGATAGTGATGCTGGCCTTGAGCTGCTGACCTTTTCCCTGAGGATACATCAGAAAAATAATCCAAAGTTAGAGTTTAAAAAAGGAAGTGAATGGAACAGGAGACTGTTCAGTTTGAGCTTGTGTGTGACCTTACCAAGGGAAAAGGATGGGGAAGGCGAGCCCTGGGGAAGTTTTGCAGAAAGTTGAGAAGGAAGTAGAGAAGGTATCTGAAGGACACCTTGAGAGAGTGGAGGCAGCTTGGCAGGAGGAGGCAGAGACAAGGGAGTTTCAGGAGATGGAATTTGAGTGTGACTGGCTGCTAACAGCAGCTGGCAAGTCAAGAAAGATCAGAACGGGGTATTGTATTTTAGCTTCAGCTAAGAAGATGTTACTTGGGATATTGGCTGTTGGATTAGATTACGTTGCCAGATCTGACCTGTCACACAGAAGTTGTTGCAGAAAGTCACAGCTCTAAAGAAAAACCAAGGGACAGAGATAATGTACTTTTTTGGAGAAGTGACAAAGATGAAGTTTGCAAAGTTATCTCACTGTGGAACCCCTAGAAGCAAGGGAGCACAGTGTCTGCAGGCTTCGTGCTGGGGAAAAAAAACATAGATATATGTATATATTTGGAAGAGATATATATGTATATATTTGGAAAAGTTTGGGGAAAAAGAAAAATATATACGCAGGGTTTGTTATAATTAAGTCCACTGTTTTGTGTAGTAACATGGAAGAGTAACCAAAAAAAAGCCAAAACCATGAGTTTGTTGGGAAAGTTATGATAATAATTATACAAATGTTTCCCCTTTAAGAAGAGGTTTGGGGAGCATGCAAGGATAGTATTTTGGTAATCTTTTTCCAAATTTAGCTACCTGTGCAATAATGGTTTAGCACTGTACGAGGCAATAACAGTACACATGTTAAATTCTTCTTTAAAAATTTGAGTTGTTTTAAGCTTATTTTGTAATGTTTTAATTGATGTAGCTTGTAAAAAAAAAAGAAAAAGAAGAATATTTCAATACCAGTAGTAAGCCTATTGCTTCTTGTACAACCTGAGCTACTTCTGCAAGTAATGGATATCAGTTATAGTCATTCAGTGATATTTCTGCATGAGGATTTCTAAGAACTTTCATGTTAGCACAATGGTGGTAAAATCAAAATTGAAGCTCTTTGTGTAAAAACAGTGTGCAGTTGTGCAGCAAGTTGCTAAGCACAGGAAAATTGATCCTATTATATTAAAGGGTAACCCTTAGGTTTTATGTTCCTGCAGCTTGAGAAAGTCACAATATGCTAGTGCTTAATATCAAACTTGCCTTTGAGTTTATCATTAAAAAGACGAACTTTGTCTTCAAAGGTGGCTGTTCTTTGAGGTGGTAATCGTGTTCCTCCTGCTGCTGGGAGAGCACTGTGCCTGATCCCATCCTGGCTGTCCTTTTTACCAGTGGTGCTTTGCCCAGGGAAAGTCTCTGGCTGGCAGAGTGTCCTGTGGCTGTTCCTCGGAGAGGAACCTCTGTAGAGAGAGTTTTACACCCTGTGGATACATGAGATGCAAACATTTTCAGTCCTGACAAACCTGAGACCTGCTGAAGGTTTTTCACAGGGAGAGGGAAGGAGAAAGCTGTGGCAGATGCCTGTGCCTAGTGGTCCCACTGGCGGCTGTAAATGATCTGTTCATGCTCCTGCAGAAGGTGCAGGAGTTTCTCCGGGGCAGGGATGGTGCTGGAGCTTTCCCCGAGATCTGCAGCACCGTGCAAGTCAATACACCAAAGTCCATTATCTTAAGGGGAGCTGATCTCTCGATGCCAGTGGTGAGGGCTGAGTCCCTCAGGGGACCCCATTTCCTCAGCCCCTGTCACCTGGGTGAACGATCTGTCAGAGACCTGGAATGGTGTCTCTGAATTTGCTCTTCACTACAACAGTCAAGCAATGAAGAATATTTGTTTAAATACTTGTTTATTAGCCTTATTTATGTTTTTAAAATTGTGGTTCAGCAGTGTAAAGGCAAGAGTCTATCCCTTGGCTTAGTTTTCCCCTGGGTATTATAGATGAATAGCAGGCTTACATTTTGAAATAAACCTTTTTTCTTTTGTAAAATCAATTGCTTAGGCAGGAGAGTTCCTGACTTCCCAATTAAGCAATTTATCTAAAAGAAATCTTTTTCTTTTCCCTTCCCTTCAGAGCATTAAAACCTTACTCAGCTTGAAAGTTGCATCAGTCTGCCAGTGTGGGATTAATGCCATGAACGTTGCTGCTCATATTTGCTGCAGAGATGACCTGCAGACATGACCATCATGTTAAAAAATAGCTTTTATAATTCCTTGTGCCTGATAACAGAGCCAAAACCTGTCTGTATTTTCCTGTATTTCTTCTTACTGGTAAGAGGAGGAGAGAAGGCACAAAATGTGGTGCCTGTCCCTGATGGCCCGCCCATCCATCCATCCATCCATCCATCCATCCATCCATCCATCCCTGCTGCCTCCTGGGGCTTGGGCAGTTTCTGGAATCTCTTTCTGGCTGCAGTGGCTCTGCCTTTGCCGTGTCCCTGTCTCCGTGGGTACCACGGGCACATCAGCACTCACAGATCCCTCCACGGGCTGTGTGTGAGCACTCACAGCCTGGCATCCCAAAACCTGCACTAAGCCTGGTCCCACTGCACACCAGGAAGCCTTTGGGCTTACTCTGGCTTTTTAGATAAATCTAAGGAAGGGAGGAGACTTTTTCTTTTCTTTTAACCATTTGCCCATTGTCAGTATAAATAACTTTAAACATGTTCCGAGATGATCAGCGCAGCTCCTGAACACTGAAAGGAATCAACCCCTCAAAGCTTTTGGGCTTTCCCATCACTCACATTTTACCCACACAAGCAAATCCAGTGTGTGTGTGTGGCACTGAGCAGCACAATAGTGTGTTTATTCAATCTCTGTCCTAACCTTGCTCCTCTGAGTGGTTGGAAGGAAATTGCTGTGCTGCTGCATTTTCTTACGGGACATATAAGTTTCTGTGGCTTGTAAGGATCCTTCCCCTAACTCTCCTGCTAATCCAAACCCAAAAAAACATTTTAGCAGTGCTGGAATGATTGACTAAAGGTTTTCTTGCTGTAATTTATACACATATCAATGGTTTCTTAGTTGATCTTTTCTTTTCGTATAGGACACAACGTCCTCTTGCTGGAGCTGAAAACTGGAAATCGGAGTTTGGGGTAGACTCATGAGTTCTGTTTCCTCTGGTGGTAACTGTTCATCCAGGCAGACATTCTGCAACTGTTTCTGCTGAGCTTTTCCATGGAATGAAAGCTGGCTTTTTAAGTTAACTGTTTCTGTTAGGGGGTGGAAGGAAGCTTTCCATGGCTTAGCAGGCTGACCCAGCTGCCCGAAGGTCAAGGTGACCTCAGCACTGCAGCAAGGGGAGCTGAGGCCTCCCTCTCACTTTTCCTTCAAGGCTTTGTGTTTTCTTCTGGGTGTGAGTCCTTGTGGGTTGTTTGCCTGGAGAATGACGAGCAAGTGAACCACCGTGACAGAAAAAGAGATGGTGGCAGTCACTGGGCAGCCTGGAGGGAGCTGGCTCTGGCTTAGTCCCTGTGTTGCTCTGTTCAGCCACACCTGGGGCAGCAGCAATTCTGGGGGGAAGGGAGCCAAAAAGAATATGGTAAAAGAAAAGGAAGAGGGAGAAAAGTTAATCCCTCAGAGCCACTCTGGTGGCCTCAGGAGACACATCTGTTGATGGCACATCATACATACCTTGCTCATGTGAACATCTCTACGGTTTGGGATGATTTTTGCTTTCTGAGGTGACAGGACTGTGCTCATACTAGAAACCTTTTAAACTAATTTTTCACACAATATTATCTGGCTGCTGGGATTCAATACAACCACGGATTTGTCTGTTTAAAGACCCAGTATATACTACCCGTAAATCTCTTTCCTAGTGATGATTTTTAAGCTGTGAATTCCTTACATTTGCCTACAGTAAAACCTCAGCTGACATCCACGAGTAATTTTTTTGTACATTTTACAAAAATGTATATTTTTTGTATAGATTAATCTGGAGTTTAAAAAATCTCAGTTTTATAATTCAACAGCTGTAATGTGTTTTCTGGAAACATTAATGTTTCTGAAACTTGATTATGCAAATATCTGCAGAGAGAAAACAAATGCTCAGTGAACAAATCCATAAAATAATTAAGCAAAGATTGGTGGTTTTCTATTTTCATAGTATTTGTGCCTCTCTAAACATTTCCCAAACTCTCTGGATGCCTCTTTCCCCTCAGTGATTTAGAAGTCCCTGCTGACATTAATTGCATCCCAAGAGAGGTCACCTTTACTGGTGAAACCCATCAAAAAGCTGGTGCCACGTGAAGAAAATTTTTGAGATGCTTTCCAGATATTTTACAGATTCAAAAAACTTTACTAGCATCATCGGAGTTATAACACTAAGTGCTGTTCAAATTTGAGGGTTCTTAAAGAATGAAGAAAAAGAATTTTAGACCACCATTGTCCCCTTGGTTATTGGTGGGCAGCTGTGCTTTTCCACATCCCGTTCTTAAATACCAAGTCATTGAGTTGATGGTTATGCTGTGAAAGAGATTTATTTAATGAGTTATAACTAAAATTATATTATGTCAGGATTTTTGATTTTTAAGTTGTTTCTGGTCATACTGGCTTGAAATTCTGCAGGGTCACTGTAGCAATCCTGAGACAGGCAAGTTATATTTGGATTGAGCTTCAGACACATGGAAGCGAGAGGCTCATTCCCTACCAGGCTTTGTGTTCTCAGCACAGCTCTGTCATTTTTGTACTGGATTGAGCAGCATAAAATAAATGCATTTATAGTCCCAGGCAGTGCTCAGAATGAATGTTGTGCATAAAATTGCTTGCTGAAGTAACTCGCCTGATGCTGCAATAGAGATGGGCCAATAGAGAATTTGGGTCACTATACCTAAGAAGATTTCTGTAATTAAACTGATTGGCATTTTTACATTAAATAGTTGAAAAAGCTTTAAAGTTTCAATCTGTCTATCCCCTTTCCTCCTGAAACATATTCTTATAACTTCAGATCTAAACCATTTAGAACCAAATGTTGATGAAGAAAAAGAATCATTGTTGCAGGATTTTGAAGACCTTATTTCTCATGTTGAGAAAGATGTATAAACATGTATTTTCTGTGTGTGTCACCCTGTGAGTATTCTAGCCTTGCAAAATAAAGCTGGCATGGGTTAGATGCCATGGAACTAAGAAAGAATGAGTTTGAATGAAAAAGAAATAATAACTGATACTCAAGATTTTTATGTTTTATTTTTAAACTGTAATCAAAAAATAGTGTGCACTCTCGTTTGATGAGTGCTGCACACACTGCAGAAAAAGTGCACTGCAAGGTTTTGGAAAAGTGCCCACAACTGATACAGTGGGTTTTGGGAAGAATTTAATTTTTTATGGTTCAGTATTTTTAAAAGCATTAACAATTCTCAAGCTGCCTTCTTGCTTAGGTCAATTATTTTTTGAGGAGGGATGCATTACTTTCCAGTATTTCTTCTTTGTTGTTCCTGCAAAGAAAGCAGACAGTAAAGTATCTGAAAGCCCAAAGATCAGTCTTTAATGATTTCTCTGCATTTAGAGCATAGGAAACTACTATCATTACAGTTTGACACAAATTTTCTTTTCTATTTAATAACTGCTTTGAATGAAGACTTGTGTGATTGATCATGCACACTTACACAGTCAGCATTTATAGTTTAACTTTTTAAATTAAATTGTTGAATACCTAGAGGTATAGGCTATATAGAGAAGTATGTGATAATGTAAGAGTTCTCCAGATTAGTACTATGAATGTTTGACAAAGTCTCATAATGTCAAAGTTTAAATTATTGAATAGCTACAATTCTGCTGTGGAAAGTGCAATGTAGATCATGAGACATAAAAAGGAAGCATGTTCCAGATAAAGTTGCTGAGTAAATATATCATCTAAGTGGTTGATAAAGTAGCTAAATTACTGTAAACAAACAATAAAACATCTTAGAGGAAATATCTCAGAGAAATTGCTTATTGAAAGCTTAAAAAGATAAATGCATATTATAAATATGTAAAGGCTGGAGGACAGTATTTTGATGCAAGCTGTAGGTTTTCGTGGCTGTCTCTCTAATACAGATGATATCCTTGAACAGTAATGACTATTCCCTCTGACACTGAGTAAAGCATAGCAGATGAGAGTTGATATAAGATGGATCAAATTAAATACTTACAGAAATATTTCTGGGCATTGTAATATGAAAAATGTTCAGTAAAAGGAAAATGTTGAGACTGTATACATCATTAATCAATTATAAGCCATCTTAATGGATAAAAAATTACTCCCAAGGTATTTGTTTTATTAGTGAACTCATTTCTGCAGAGCATCAATTCACTGCATACCACACAAACAGCTTTTTTTTTTTTTTTTTTTTTAATTATCTTTGATGATTTTAGTTTCCAAGAAAATATCCAGCAGGCTGGAATTGATCATCCTCTACCCCTAAGGCTGAAGATGCCAAATATATGATTTTAGGCCAAAAGTATTTGTGGAAGCATCAAAGTTATTGTCTGCCAGCCAGTGGCCAGATGCCACCAGCAGCAGAGGTGGCTGGCAGTTTTCAAGCTTGAGCCAAGGTGTTGTAAAAGTGTCCAGGGACACCTTAGAGCAGCCTTGCAACACTTTCTCATCTTAGGAGAAAGATGGGGACAGACTTTTTAGCTGTGCCTATTGGGGTAAAGAAAGGGGTAATTAAAATTTAAAGAGGATAGATTTAAACTATTTTACCATGGCAATGGTGAAACTCTGGAGCAGGTTGCTCAGAGAGGTGGTGGAAGGCTCATCCCTGGAAACATTGGAGGTCAGATGGGATGGGGTCCTGAACAACCTGAACTAGGTGGATAATGACTCTGCTCACTGCAGGCTGGTTGGACTAGATAAACTTTAGAGGTCCCTAACAACTCAAATTGTTCCATGATTCTATGAAGAAGGAGAAAATTAGAAGTACTGTGAATCACAGCAGAGTTGTCGATAACATTCCCTCCCATCTACCAGGAGGCAGCCTGGAAGAGCTGGAAGAAATTGTGTTTTGTGCATACATTGCCCTGTGGTAACTTTTTCTCTTTATATTGTATTTTTCATCCTACTGCCTGTGGTCAACTCTCATGTAGATGAAAAAGTAGTGGTAATGAGTTGAGCTGATGAATCTTTCAGAGGAAAAGGAGAGAAAAAGAGGTAAAATATTGCAACTGTTTTCAGTAAAGGGGCTTACTTGAAAATACTTAATTTCTGATTCTCAGTGTTTTCTCAAAATGACACTTAAAAAAAAATGATAAAAAGTTTGTAAGATAATAGAAGAGGTAATACTAAAATGACACTGATAACCCTTCTGAATTCAGTATTATTTTATGTGACTACTTTATTAGTTATGATTTATGGAGAATATGCCTGGCTATAAAAGCTAGATAATAGATGGCTTTTGTCTTTTCAATAACAGACCTAGTCCCACAGTCATTATTTAATCAAAATTTCTTCTTTTCAGACATTTTCTTGCATGTGTTTTTCTGAGTCAGCTCTGAGATATTTAGGAGTTTCCATAGGTGACAATTTACATTTTCAAAAAACATATCAAGAAATGGTCATGTTCTTGCCTCATGACAACATGATGAACAATTAAGCACTATTAATTCCCTTCTATGATGGACATTGAGACAAAGAAAAATATCTTTCACAGGCTGCTGAGGGCTTGGTGTTAGAAGTGATGAGACCTTGAGAGTTCCTACCTCTTTTCAGTACCCAGCTGAAATACAATATTCAAGAGGAAAGGTACCAGTCTTGTTCCTTTTTAAGACAAAGTGGCAGAAGTTCTGTTGATTTTTAAGAGGACAGAGTCATTGGGTAGGTGACTCTTGATTTCTCTATAGGTCATCTGTAGGCTCTTGGACAAGGTGCAGCAGAATAAGGGTGCTGCTGTATTGGAGGTTTTTTTGTTGTTGTTGTTTTTTTTTGTTTTGTTTTGTTTTGTTTTGTTTTGTTTTGTTTTGTTTTGTTTTGTTTTTCTTTTCTTTCAGCCAGGAGATATTTGTATTCTCTTTTTCTAAAGAGATAGAAGGATCTAAAATTTGGAGAAAACATATTCTGTAAATAAAGAATATTACTATGAAGAATATTTAATTATCTTTGCATTGCCAAAGTAATGAATGGATGTAGTTTTGATCTTCATTGCTGTGTGAAGAACAGAGGAGGGACACAAAAAAGCTAATGAAAATCTTCCCTGTCCAAACACATTTGATTGATTTGCTTGTCATTCAGTGAGAAATGCCACAGAGCTGGGAAATCTGTCTGGCTCTGCTGAAGGGGTTTGAGTTATGTTTCTTAATAATGTAGCTTTATATTTAGTGGTGAGTTACAAAGATTTTTGCCCTTCTTTCCTGAAGGCAAGACGTGATCCAAGATGAAAGCTGGTGGTGTTGAGTGCAATCAACATGCATCAAATGATCTTATGAGGAAACTTGATTGTACAACTTTTTGAGGCAGACTCTAGGGCTTCTTGGATACATCATTTCTTTGTAGAACACTGAACATGCTGGAGGAATATACAGCATGTATAATGCATGCTGTAGCAGTGTGCTGATGAAATGTGGATGGAATCAAATAGTAAAACCAGAGTAATTGTTGAAATCTGCTGCAGGTCCTGGGTGTAATTGATAAATAACTACCAATAACCAGAGCAATAGCAGTTTCGCTATGCACACATTCAGCAGCAGTTTGTCTTTTCAAGGGAAGTTAAAGCATCTCTGGGTTTTTCTCGGGTTTCAGTAGCAGGGCTGCAGTGCAGGTGCTCTTTCCATGGTGCAGCAGCCTCACAGGGCCATGCTGGGAATGGGAACACCCTGCACAGAGACATCTTTGTACCCTGGTGGACTAATCAGATCTGAGTGGGAACATACAGTGTTCCACTGTCCCACCTGATGACTCTCAGCTGCTGGAACGGGATCACACCTGACCATGGGCTTGTACCCTCTCTTACTTGATTTAAAAACTGTTTTGAAATGATATGATTGTGCTGGTAATGACTACAAGGAGAGCAAGCTTAGGTGGCCTCTCTGCCATGGCTGGAAGATGCCTTGAGTGTTAAGCACATTAAATACAAAGTACCAGGTGACTTTGTGACTTAGTGTGATGATAGGAGCTCCCAGTGATCTTCTTCTCCTTAATCCCATTTCAGTAGGTGGCTCTTGGACAGGTAATATTAGTAGCCTGCCAATGATTCTGTGAATTTAATGCCTGCTTCTAAATTTTATTTAATTGCTGTGAGAGTCACTTTAGGTTTCTGGTCCAATAACATTTTAGTAATTAGTGACCTAACAGACATACAATAGTGCAACAGTCATTTGGATGAAGATTTTGTTGGTTAAAAGAAGATCAGGCACTCTTTCTATAATTAAGTGTGGACCAGCACAAGGCAGCACAGGCAAGGGAAGAGAGATCTTGGTTCTGCAGATGTGCTGGTGGGGCAGTGGGGTCTGTCAGCCAGAGGGACAGGTGGACAGGGAGGTGTCTGAGGAGAAGGGATAATTGCCATGAGCCTTCAGCCCCTTAAAGAGCAGCTGATGAGCTTTACCTGCCCTCTGGCTGAGATCTCCCTGGAGATCTCCTAGGGCTGGAAGGGACCTCAGAGCAATCTTCTGAGACCAGTGTCAGGGTCACTTATCACTTGCACCTGCAGCTGAAATGATACAAGTGGTGTTTGTGTGAGCAGGGAGTGACAAAGATGGATCCTTCCATGCACTCCTGGCTTCTGAGGATGTTCCTTACACAGCTGGGAAAGGACACCTCGAAGTCTGGGATAGCCATGGGGCAGAGCTGAAGGTGTAGCCACAAGCTCTGGGAAGGACTGGACACCTTTGAGCAAACTGGGGTCCCTGACCATTGCAGGGGACGTGGAGTGACATGTCTATAGGGGCCCTTCCAACCCAGACCATTGTGGGATTCCATGACTCACATGTCATGTCGTGTTGCTAAACTGGAAATTCATAGAAGCTTTTTTAAAACAAATGCTTATGTTAAATCCCCCCATATCTGTGAGAATTGGAAGTTGCTAGTTTCAATGAGTAGTTTTGTTTCAAAGGAATTCCTTGGGGAATAAAATGAATGAGATTTTCTCATTTTTGTATCAATGCTTCAGTTAAATATTTATGAATAGAAGCTTCTCTGTTGTACTTTGAAGTCAGCCTGTTTCTCAGATATGTAGTAGTGTCCAAATCTGTCACTGTAACATCCTGAATCCTTTAATTAGGTTTGCCAATTAATGAGTAAACTAAAGTTGTTTCATCAGATGTTTCTTTGAGACAGAAAAATGTTTCCTTGACGTTTTGAGTTATTTACATTTTCTGCAATGCAAATTCTAGACATAGCCTTTCAGAAGGCTAAATGAGCTTGAAAAATAGAGGTCATATCAAAGTGATGTATGGCTGAGTCTTGCTTCTATTGGCTTTATGTTGTTTTTAGGTAAAAAATATTCAGAAATGAAAACTCCTTCAGCTCAAGAGTTCATGTGGTAGCAATTGCTATGTAACTTTCCTCTTATGTGGCAACAGATCCTTCCTCCCTCCCTCCCTTCCTTCCTCTTTTTCTTTCTTTCTCCTTATTTTCCACATTTTTTTACCCAGATATTACAATATAAGATTACCCATAAACAAACAATCTGAAAATATTTAATTGATATGCCTCTCTACATTTTCTAGCAGGAGCTGTAGCATTTTATGGCAAGACCATCTTCTCTGTGGATGGAAACCCTTTCCAGGGTTGTTGCCTGTGGTATGAAACAGCATAGCTAATGCTTGAAGCAGTCAGAGAGTCAGCATGTGGTCAGGCTGCCTTCTCCTGACAGGGCACGTGCCAAAAAACCATAAAAAATTAAAACAAATACGTGAGTTTTTACACTGTATGTGAGCAAGTACTATTCCTCTGAGTTCTACCATGTGTGTTGTTCCAAGGAACATTTGAATGAAAAAAATGCTGTTTTGGCTCATCTGAGGGCCCTGAAGGTCCAAAAAATAAGCAGCATTTCTAAACTTGTCTAGATTCAAAGATATTTAAGTGAAGTATGTAAAAGTTTTAGATAGACTTCAATGAAAAATATTTTTAGAGCACCTGTATGTTTTGCACTTAATCTCACTTTTAGAAATGGAGGTTTAATGGTTTTTTTCCCCCTAAAGTAGAAATGGAACTTTNATCAGTAATGGCTGATTATGGTAACCAAGTGAAGACTTTAAAAATCTTATTATTTCAGAACAGTCTCAGATCACATTTAAGAATGATTTAACCAATTCTTGGTAAAAAAAAAAACAAAACAAAACAAAAAAAACCAACTAATGAGTATGGAATATTTTGGAAAAGAATATACAGCCTTGTAAATGGAAATTAAATGAAGGAGAATTTGACTTGAATCTAAAAGACTTTATATGATTCAGCTGAAAGGTTTGATATTGTCTCCTAGTCTGTAAGGAGATACAAACTCAGGATAGACTGACAAGCATTTATTTCATCAGTGATCCCATATGTGCTTCTCACTGCTAAATTGCAAAAAATATAAAGTTTACAGACCACTCATACCTTAGGTTCTTATTAGAATGGATAAGAATCTATGCTCAAAAAAACCTGTTTTTGTCACGTGTGATTTTCTCTTCATGCTTACATTTACATTTTATCTTTCTTCCAGGTCAACAGATAAGAAGAATTTTTTTGGGTCACGTTATTCAGCATTTTATTCTGTAAAAATTAGCCTTTTTGTTCTAAAAGAAATATCAAAGCTGGTTCTTTAAGTAAAACTTCACAGCCTTCCCCCCTTCCCCCTAAAATCAGTGGGGGATGTTAGGGCTTTTAAGAATAAACAAATAAATATTAATTCTCTTTCCATCCCCTTGTTTGTTACAGTTTGTAGGATTAAACAGGTGAGCAGCAGAAGGCTTGTGGGCCTTTCCAAAAGAGGAGCAGAGGGGTTGCAGGCAAAAACCCCCTTGGAGTTTGGAAAATATCAAGTACCTTTTAAAAAAAACTCAACCTAATTAAAGTTTATTTGACTGAAAATAGTGATGAAACACCTAGTGTACAGTGTGTGAGGGAGCGTGTTTGTGTCATNACAGTCTGTGAGGGTGCTGGTTTTGACATTAAAGATATAAAACAAATTTAAAATACCATAAAAATTGTAGTGCTTTTTAAAATGTAAATAGAATGACATTTTCCTTCCTCTTCCTGGGACTACCAGAGTCTGACTTCTAAAACTCATGTTACTGCCTTAGAGTCTTTGCAAACACAGCTATCTCATGGGATCCCTTCTGAGGATATCTCTTGGATATGAAAATGATGTTTTCTTTGGAATCAAACCCATGGCAGCCCTGAAGGTATTTTTGGTAACTTTTCATCAGAAACAGGAGACTTAAAAAGCAAAAAAAAAAAAACACTTAGAATTCTTCTAAAAGTGACATAATTTCCAGCTTCCAATGAGGCATTAGCCTCAGGATTGGATGAAATTGGTTTAATGTTTTCCCCTCAGCTGGCTACTCAAGGTTTATGTCAGGAGTTTCTGGTGCTTCAGCTGAATCAACTTCAGCCAACTCATCACATCACACTGCAACCCACCCAGTGCAGCCACGGGTTGCCTCTGTTGGATGCCAATTAAAGAGTCTTGCTCTAATTCTTGGTGTGCAGCAAATTAATTAGTTAATTGAGAGATAAATAAAGTCTAAGAAAGTTTTAAAAAGTGAGCAACCTCTGCATGGATCTGGAGTTTGCTCTTCTGTGATAAAACAATTCACATTTCCAGTTCTGAAAAAGGGAGAACCTCCTCCACTGCCAGGTAATGTATCAGGTGCAGTAAAATGCAGATGGTTGAAATATTCTAGAGTATTTCAGAAGTAGAAAAAATTTCCAAGGGCAACAGAATTTGTGTGGAAGCAGCTATGGCTGTAATGGACATGTTTTGGGCAGTCCTGTGTCACTACTGAGTAGCTGTCCAGGAAAGTAAAACTGAAGCCAAATTTCTTAAGATGATTAAAAATAACATATGCACAATCTTTAATAAGCTACTAATTAGAGAGGTGCTTGTGTTTAAAGCATCAACAGATACTGCAAAACTGTGCTCTGGAATATCTGCTTATGCCTGAGGTGGCAGAGATGGGCTGAGCCAGAGGCAGAAAAGGCAGGCACAAAACCCCCCCAGTGTTTTCATATATGCAAATAATGCATTAGCTTTCCGTGAGGAATTTGTGGGGAAATTAGCATCCAGGTCACCAAACTCCATGTTTTTGTCCCAGGCTGGTCTGCTGGGGGAATAGAGGTGGCTGTCACCAGTGCCACCCTCATGCTGCTATGTGGATGGTTGTCATTAGTGATTACAACTTCCATGTCTTTAATTGCTGGGATGCTTTAATTCAGTCTGATACAAAATGAACTTAAGGCTCTGTGGATTCTCATTTGTGCTTTTTTAAAAACGGGGTTTCATAGCAGAGCCTGAAATTCAGTTCACTCTGAACTTTCTAGAAGCTGACTGTCAGTGAGTTTGGGAGCAGTTTTGATCAAGACAGTTTATGGCTTTCTGGTAAACCACATGAAAATTTGCAGATTTGGAGGCATTCCCTCATACTCATTATTTCATGTCTGAAAGGAGCCTCAGGGTATTAAATTTTCAGGTTACTGTTTTTTTTTTTTTTTGAGTCCAAGTCAGTAAGTGCTTTTGTCCACAAGGGCCCTCCAAAATAGACATTATCTACATCCTAAACATAAAAAAAAAAACAACCAACCAAACAAAAAGGCATACGGAGAGGAAAGTGATTTATGAAGCTTGTAAGTAAGCACTAATTTATTTGCAGATTTGTAATACGTCTAAACAAAAATATTTTCCTAAATGCATTTCAATGGCATTACCATGTAGGCCAAGTAAAAAAACAACAAAACAACAATCTGATTATCTTTCTTTGGTCTCGTGGCACTCAGGGTTTGATCCAACACAAAAATGGGAGCCAGATAAAGAGCAGCACTGAGCTAAGTGAGTAATGTAACTCATCCTCTTGGTTAAAAATGTTTATCTGCAGTCAAAGCTGCAACTGCCTATAAATGGCTTAGAGGAATGCCCTTGGTGAAAGCCTTAAAGCATTTGCTTAATTTAAAAATATGGATTTGCTTTGAAATGCAAAGAACATATCATAGCATAAAAGTAATTTTAGAGCAATATAATTAAAAATGCCCATATAGTCTTTTTTATGGCTGTGATCAACAATGATATTGTAGTCAGATCCCTATTGCTCTTGCCCGGCAAAAGAGAAACAGTGATGGATGGAATTACTGGAAAATGTCAAGAAATGGATGTACAAATTGCTAAGGGTATTTTTAGCGCTTTCCTTTGGGGTTATTGCTTCAGGAGGGAAATCTGGGCTTCCACAGGTACCTGAGTGAAAAATCAAAATTATGCTTGGAGTGAGGGACCACCTTCAGCTACAGAGGAGGTTTATTAGGAAAAAAGGGTTTTCTCAGGACTTTTGCCATCCTTTGAGAGCTTGTAGGGAGACACATTCTGTTGCCACCCAGAGACTTGAGGACCATTCCCTGCAATGTGGGCTGCATCCCTGCTGAGCACCATGTTTTCCTCAAATGGATCTGTCTCCCTGGGCTCTCAGTTTGCCCCATTGAAGCCATTTCCTCACCTTCTGAGTGCTCCTAAAGCTAAAGCCCAAAGACAAGTAAAACACAATAAAGCATGTGGGCAATCCTTAAATAATTGTGTGCCACCAGAGACTTGTTTCAGGATAACTAACTGGGTTTATGAACATATGAGATTTTTACTCTCTGCATTTACAAGTACCTTATAGGAATTAGCACAACATCTTCTGAAAACTAAATGTATGAAAATGGGCTGGCACTGCTCCTGTCAGCAGCAACAAAAGCAGGAGAACATGAAAAATGTGGTCTCTGAGCATTTTGAGGTGAGACAAAGTAGGAGAAGAGGTGCCAAACCTCAGATGTAGATAAACTATTTCTACAGCAGTCAGCTGACAGGTTGGCACTACAATGTATTATAAATCATCCTGCCTATGAGTTAGCAACTGGTTTCAGCTGCTTCTGGTGAAAGAAAAAAGTACAAGCTACCATGTGCAAATAAGCTTTCATCCTGCAATGGATGAACAATACAGTACAATTTAGTTTCCTATTTTTAATGTTACTTTGATATTATGCCAGAATCTACTGGAAAAGGAAACATAAATCTCTATGCTCTAACATATAGTCAAATAGGATTTTTGAATATGTAAATTGTAAGCCCAGGTGGAACTGGAAGCTCATTAGCTCAGTAAAAGGTTGTTTTCAAGAAATGTTTAATAGGCTCTAACCACTAATCTTATCACCAGGTTACACTTGGTACATCTATCAGTGAAATTCAGGAAGGCTGAATAGGAGAACGTGTCTTGGGCTGACAAGAGCAGCACTGCACTGAGAAAAGAGGTGCAGTTTATAAACAACTGCTGCTTGTAAGGCAGAGGGGAAGAAAACTTCAGTATGCTCAATTAAATCAGATTAAACCTTTTGAGGAAAGCTGCCAGGTCTTCCCAGCAGGCTGGCCAGTCTCCCTGTGTTGCAAGGTCTTTTCCATAGAGCCATTTCTGTTCCTTGCTGGGACAAATCAGCACTGTTGGTGCTGGGAGGATGATTTGCTGCCTTTTTGATCTGTGCCAACTATTTTTATATCCTGAGAAGGGATGAGTAAAACCACTCAAATTTTCTACAGTCTTCATTATTTTTCAAAAACATGTATTCACATTATTCTGCAGTGTCATAAATGTGATGCTTGGAGGGTCATCCAGTCCCCTCTCCTCTCCTGTAGGCAGCAGGCTTTGAAATGTGTTTAGTTCCTTTTGTCTGGTGAGTTGGGCCACGCTGCAGCACGGGGGGAGTGTAAATGCTCAGTCTGGGGTGCACCAGCAGCGATGCACAGACCCTGCCCTGCTCCTCTGACCTTACACCAGCCAGCTGAAATTTTCATCTGCTTTAGCCCCCAGGCTTCACCCCCCAGCATCCACCCTCGCCTCCTGTGTGGGGTAGGAGTGGATGTGCTGGTGAGACAGAGGCGAAGGAGTTTGCTACAAGAGCAGGCTTTTAACCCAGAGATAAAAATAGTATCTGTACTGTATGTCATCTGAAGTGAAACTCTTGAACATCCCTGGACCAAGATGTTTAATTTTATCTCAGTTGTACAGTAGTCTGTGCCCTCCAAGGCACCTTAAGACACCATGAAAGCTTTAATTTTGATGCCACCAGCCAGACTTCTCTCCTAAAGGATGGGTTCCTGGGCTGTGCTATAAAGAAAAAGAGAGGAAGAAAGAAAAAGAGTTTTAAACCACTTTTTTAAGACTGCTATCCTGAAACTTTAAGGGATTATAAACCATATCAGTAGCTACTGAAATCTTTAGTCATGAGTATTTTTTACAGAGAATGTCAGAAAAACATCACAGAATGTGCTAACTGTAACTTGCTTTTACCGCCTGATCCTGAGCGTACATGCAAGTGTTAAAAAATGGGTATTTTAAAAGAAAACTTGGCAGCAGAATATCCAGCATTTTCAGGAGAAAATGTGTATTTCTTTTGATGTGGATCATGTGTTAGCAGGGAGGGATAATCAGAAAGTACCATAGCCACTCCATATATCAATCATATCATATCATATCATATCATCATATCATATCATATCATATCATATCATATCATATATCATATCATACATAATTCTATTATAAATAATTTTCAGCAGATATGACTAATTTAACACACTTTGCATTACCTGTTGGTGCTGTGGGACACGCTTGCAGCTGTAATTTCAGATCTTTAATGTTTATTATGTTACTGTCTCTTTTGCTATTACTAAATCTTGCCTGGATGTTTCAAAAATTCTCTGTTATTTTTAATTCCCATATACTGTTCCTGTTAGACACAGTTTATTAAAAACTCGCATAATACTGCATGTTAAATGGTAAAGCATGTGTAGTTTTGCTAGAAACCATGGCAGTAATTGTGTCTAGTAGTTTAGATCCCTCTCCTAGCAGGGGTATGATCACAGTAGGAATATAAAAGTCTACTATCTTTGTGTTAGAAGAGCATTCAAAAGTCATTTGGGCAAAACACTTAGCAGAGAGCACAATCCATTGCACAGGTGAGCACTCCATAAAAGCACTCTATATGTAAGCTGAGACACTAAAGAAACACTCGAGAAAAGCTTGAATTATTTATTTCTGTGTGTTACCCATTAAAAGCACCTTAAGATCACTCCAAAACACTCCTGTCAGCACACAGTAATCTCAGAAACAGGAGGAGATGAAAGAAACACTGCTTGGGAGAGGCTCTGCAGAGTGGAAGTGCAGATAACTACTGCTTAAATGGGCCAGCACTGTCTGTCTCCAGTTCTCTAGACACTGTGGTAGGACTGAGACATTTATTTCAATTTTGCAAACAATTTTGCCTTCAAATCCCCAGGCCATGATCACCACAAGACCCTGTCCTGCTTTGATGCACACAGAAAACTTGCCTGCACTCAGAATGGGGCTCAGCTGTGCAGTCACCCCAAACTTTGCCTCATGGCTGGGTGAGCTAAGGGACAGTCCTGTTCTTGCCCCAAATGGCTGTGGAAGGGTTTGGATCCTCTCCCAGTTTCTTCCAAGAGAGAGGACAGGAAGCATCAGAGGCCCTGAAAGAACAGGAGTTATTTCACTGCCTGACAGAGCCATGGCATGGGCAGCCCCTCGTTCCCCCTTGTACCATTTTCAGCTTAATTCTCTGAAAAACCTCTGCAGTTTTACTCCCCTCGAGTTGTCTGCTGGAGCCATGCAATGTTCCCACTGGATGTGGCAAAGAGGTTTGGAAGGTGATGAAGCAGGATGTCAAAGGCAGTCCCAAAGGATCACTTCTTGTGCTGGTGGTCAGGATCTGTGGCAGCATTTACTGGCAGAAGTGCAGAGTCCCTTACCTTGCTTTGGTGGTACCCCTGTGGGAGGGTGTGCTCACATCTGTCACCAATCACTCTTCATGGTTTCTTCGTTTCTTTGCATCCACTTTCTACTAACATTTATTTTCTTCCTTAAAAGGATAAAAAGAGTAGATCAGATAATGTATTCCTACAATTTTTTTAGATTCCTTCTGTCATTTTAAATCAAAAAGAAATTAAGAGAATGAAATTTTCAGGGAGTCAGTTGAGTGTAAGTGTTTATTGCTAAAAAAGTGTGGAGTTCTACAATTCTAATTTCCGATGATGCATTGACTCTCTTGTATTTTTAAAACTGGCTTTTTAATAGCACAGAGAGAATGTTGCCAAAACAAGTATTTGTCCCGAGCTCCAAAAATCACAGATGTTATTTACACTGCATTGAAAAATCTGTGGGATACATTTAAAATACTGTTGTGCTTTTTAAAATCCCACCAAGGATGGGGCCTTCCAAGGGTGCCCAAATATAAATTCAGCTGCTTTGGACTGTGACATCACTTTGAGGTGAGTATCTTGTTATTCTGTGGGGAAGGAAATGCACAAATCTGTCTTTGACAACCTGCACTGCAGGTCTGGAGGCACTGACTGAGCCTGCTGGTCACCCTTACATCTGTCTGCTGTTCAAAAGGAGTCTGTGGCTGTTCTGCCTTTTCTGCCAGAGCATGGTTTCATGACAGGTGATATGGCCAAGGCTGCAGGACAGAATACTGCAAAACTTTTGTATGGCAATAGAAAAAACATTTCAGAAGTATCACTGAAAGCTGGTAACCTAATTTAACCTGCTTTTAACTGAATGTCCCATTAAAATTGATGGCATTTGGTGCTGCTGAAAATCAGATAAAGTATTTGTAATGAGACTTTGTAATTGGAAAATACTCATTTGTCTAAATGGGAAAGATTTCTCTTCAGTGTATTGTTTTGCCCATGAAATATGAGGAAAAACTTTGAAACTGTGGGAATATTTTATTTAAACAATTTTGTAAAAATCCCCAGATTTAGTATCTTCCTGTGATTCAGTTTGGTGATTAATAAATTTCAAAAAATAAACTGAATTCAAATACAACATATACAAAATACTGAAAAGAAACCCTTGCCTATTCAATGAGTGTGATTCAGTACATGGATAATACCTGAAAGCACTTGAGCTTTTCAACTTTCTTATGCAGAACCATAAAGCCTCAGCACAAAACAAGAACAGAACATGGATTTCCTGGAAATGCTGTTGAGCTAAAGAAAGCAACTCACCTCCTCCCACCAAAGAGCTCTGTGAAAGTCTCTGCTATCACTAAATCAACAGTGCACTGTAAGTTTTTAAACATGACCTTGCAGAGATTTCTTTTCCCCAGGTTCTCCAGTGACCTCTGCTCATAGGTTAAGTGAGCTGTTCTGTAATGGAAATATCCAGAAGACGAACCTGATGTATTTCTTGCACTAAACTGAAAAGAATCTATCTTTCCTTTCTGATTAAAAAAAAGGGCAGCTGAAAATATTGCATGCAGGAT
The DNA here is from genome assembly GCA_013400855.1 of Buphagus erythrorhynchus. Lineage (NCBI taxonomy): Eukaryota > Metazoa > Chordata > Aves > Passeriformes > Sturnidae > Buphagus > Buphagus erythrorhynchus. The sequence goes on from VZTT01024028.1 coordinate 25,811, forward strand.
GGTTTATAGACCATAAAAGAAAAATTGTGGAGAAAATTCTGTCCTCCTTTAGGTGAGCAAATTTTCATCCAAACGGAAAGCTGCACAAGTAGGTAACAAAGTAAATAAAATACAATTTGATCTAATTAGAACTGTGTTTTCCAGATGTAGCAGACATCTTGTTTGCAAAATTTAGCATTAAGCTCTGCAAAAATTTTAAATATTCATTATTAATATTTTAAAAATATGGTAGTTAGCCCAACAACTGTGCATTTTTCTAACAGGTTAATGCGCTACCATTGTCCTTATCTGCTCACATAGAACTTCATAATTAAAAACTGGATAAACCAAACCTTCTGAGGTTCTGGGATTACTCACTGATTGTATGTGGGTTTTTTACATCAAATTTAGTCACACCTAGATTGGTATCAAAAATCATAAAGGTTTTTGTGTATCACTATCATCTTCCCTGCCCATGGTGATTAAATTGTAACTTCTCATGAAATGGGATTAACAGGCAGCAAGCAGTAGGAAAAAAAGCTAATGAAATTACTAAAATGTGCTAAAGTACATCTATTCTTCTTGGTGTACACTGGGGTCTCTGAACTCAGTGGAGACTTCCCTGGTTTAACCAGGTAAAAATTAGACTCACTGAATTTCATGTTTTGCCTTGGATTCCATCTGTTTCACTAGTTTTTAAATATGAAAAATCTGTGGGGTTTATGGCTTTCTGGTCCTTGAGCAGCACCTCAGAGCAGGTGAATATTTCCTGGGAAAACACCTTTAAATTCCAGGCTACGTGGCTCCTGTTCTCCCTGCCACAAGGTGTGAACACTGTGTTAATGTTTGGGGAAAACATAACAGAAATCACATGGGAAATTGTTTTTCATTAGAAATTCCAACATTTTCTACAAAAAGAAAAGCGGCTCCACTCTGGCTGACAGCTTCAGGGGAGGCACCAACAAGTGAATTAATATGCACAATGTTTTTCTCAGAGGAGCAACAGGCTCTGCTTGAGTCTCAGCAGGCCAGAGATTGCCTAGGTGGACTCCTCTGCAGGCAGTGTTGGCCCTTTTATGAAACTCTGTACATCTTGAATGGCAGCTGTGCTCCTTTGCTTTTGCTGCCCAGTTCTTTTTCATGTGCTTGGGTGTGCCTCTTGGTTCTGTGAGGTGATTTACATGTGTTAGTTTAGGAAATAATGCTTTGAAGGATAAGGGTTTCCTCTGTTAGCTGGAGCATTTCTCTCTACCCATGCAGGACAACATTTGCTGTTTTATAAATGTGTCTGTGGTTCAATGCTCTGGAAAAAGAAGGAGCAGGGAAGAGCATTTAACAGTCTTACCACCTGCTCACCCACCTTTGAACACACATCAAAGCAGCATTTCAAGGGGGAAAGAATAAATACTTTATTTTTGTGGAATAAATTGTAAGGACAACTGAGTATCTCATACTGTGGCAACAAGGGAATGTGTTTGCTTTCATGTAGATTGGAAAAAAAGGAAATAGTTTCTTCTAATGAAAATGTGGGTGTCTTCTGCTGACAAAATCAAGGAAATTGTGCAAACAGAGCTTCTAAAAACATTTTCATTCATTATATCACTTTGTAACTAGCATCTTCATGCAATGATTTCTTAACAAGTAGTAGTTCTGGAATTTTATTGAAAAGCTTAGTGTAAATATAAGTTGATTTTTTTCTTTTTGTATTATGTAATTGAAATCTGGAGAGGGACTTTTTGCAGGGGCATGGAGTGATAGGACAAGGAAGAATGACTTCAAGCTGAAAGAGAATAGGTTTAGATTGGCTATAAGGAGCAAATTCTTCATTATGATGGAGGTGAAGCCCTGGCACAGGCTGCCCAGAGAAGCTGTGGCTGCCCCATCCCTGGAAATTTTCAAGGCCAGGTTGGATGGGGTTTGGAGGAGCCTGGGATAGTGGAAGATGACCCTTCCCATGGCAGAGGATTAGAACTGGATGATGTTTAGGATCCCCTCCATCCAAAGCATTCTTAAATTCTATTATTTACTTTGACTTAATTAGAAACTCTTTAAATTTTTAAGTGATTTCCATGTGGTAATTTAGAGGGATGCCCTGGTTAACTTTCTTCAGAATATTCTAAAAGTTCAAAAAAGAACATTGCTATTTTATGCTATACTGTGAATAAGTATTGCAGATTAAGGTCAAAACAATGTCTAAGACTGCCACACCAAACATGCTAAATTTGATTACTGTATTCAGAATAATTTTCATTGCAGAGCCCAGGCTATTATTTAAGCAGTTAAAAAGGATCTGATGCCCATAAATTATAGTTCAAATTCATGCACAATCAAGTGATAAAAATAATACCCATGGCTGAAAATTCAGTGATCTGGCTATAAGAGTTGTCTCATTGTTAAATGTTTGGTTAAACCTTTGATCTGTGATTTTTGGCAGAAAAAATATGACTTAAGGTTCAGAAGACTGGACTGTGTCCTGATAAATTAATTAATTAGTCAAATGAGAGGCTAACAAGTGATTTAAAGTACTTTTGATCTACAAAGAATACGTGTGTACTTCCTCCAAGATCTTCCATCCTGTTTGGGCATCAATAAAGATAAGTTACCTTCTGGCTGCTCACCACTTTGGTACCCATGTGCTAGCACTGTGTGTAATTACCCAGCTCTCCTCGTGTACCTGAGCAGGGACTGCCCATGAGCAGACTGCTCCCTGCCTTGTTCCCAATTATCAGTTTAATTTGCTACTGAGGAGCACCTGGAATACTCCACAAATACAACTTTGTTCTAAGTGTGCTTTGCCATTTCCCTCCAGGTCTGCTCACCAAGGGTAGTTTCTTCTGGTGGGTAGCTTTGCTAACGTGGTGCAAAATCCTCAGGTTCTGTTGTTGCTGTCCCTGAACCAGAAAATTCCTGGGAAATCTGTGGATATTTCCTGCAGCCTGGGTTAGACCTGCTTGAGTGAGCACATGTGTTCTTCAAAGGTACAGAACAAACGTTCCAAATTAGTTTTCATGTTCTATTATTCTGTTTTATCAAAGCTGGGAGTTGTGAAAGTACTTGATTCATACCACTGTGTGTTAGACCAGATTCAGACTTTTTTTGACTTGCAGTAACTTTCCCAAAGTTATTCTACATTTCTTTTTAATTTGTGCTCAAGTAAAATAATGTACAAAATGCAGTGTAGGCAGTCCAGAGTTTCTTGTAAGATTTCTTCTCTAGTTGCTTGGGAAAAACTTTTTAATGTGGACCTGCTTGAGGTAGGAGTTATTGTAGTGAAGAGCAAGCAGGACAGAATTTGTTATTATGATATTCAGGGCTTATTTGGGTGAAATTCCTTGTCTTTTGATACTGCACTAGGAGTGGGACAAAATAACCAATTTTAATGCAACTATGCAAATAATTTTTAACTTAAATGTGCTTAGAATTCTGTGAATGCAGATTGTGGAGGCTGGGTGTCATTTAAAAATGCAGTGACAGAGGAATAGGATATCTGGTAGCTAAGCCAAACTTTTGTCACTAATATTGATATGCTTAAGAGGCAATGGGAAAAATCCAGTTCTTTATGGTATCTTATAGAGGCTTATGATAAGGAAGATAACAAGAACAGCTTATTATATATAAACTTGATGCTTCCAGCTTGGAAAAAAATTCCCATAAAACCAAGTAAGATTATCTGGCTGCTGAAGAGATAAGGTGTCTGTTTTTTGGTTGTGGGTCATATAAAAAGATAACAGAATTGAACATTAGATTCAGTGAAAACTTAAACTTTTGCTTTAGTTCTGGAGGTGTAAGCTTCTATTTCAATGTTCTTTGTCAAGAGTTTGTATGCTGTAACCTATAATATAATGCTAATTTTACTCTGAAATATAGAATAATTCAGGGAAGGACAGGGCCATTTGGCAGGAACAGGTGTTTGTTGTTTTTACTCGTGGTGTAGCTTTGCATCTAATTCTCTGCAAATCCAGATACCAGTAAATTTATCAGCTGCTCTTTATTTCTGAAGCTTTAAAATCAGTTTTCTGGGATTGGCATGTGCTAGGAGCCAAGAAAGGACAAAGCTCCTCTGTCGTGTTCTTAGTATAGCTGCAGTCTGAAACAATTTTGGTGTAGTTTTGTAGGAAAGAATGAGCTCAGTGAAAGTATGTGATAAATGGTTGAATAGATTTGAGAATTACTGATTTCAGCTAAATTAACAAATGCCAGAGAAAAGTTGGGCAGTTTAAATAACAGAATTCAGTATTTTCAGGAAAGAAAATGTTGTTTTGATTTAATAATGGAAAATAAGTTTAATTCCTGTCTGGGCTTAGTTCACCATTGCTGGAAGACCTAACCAAAGTCAGTGTAAATAATATGGAAGCAGCAGTGATAACATTATAGGTGCACAGCAAACCACATCAACGAGCTGAGAAGCCACTGGAAACTACTGCAGCTGAAGAACCCTAAATCACTGAGCTAAGCCATTGGAAACTCACAGGGCTGAAAACCCCAGATGCTGATGGAGTGTGAGAGGCTTCAGGAACCATCAGCTTGTGGTGGAGCCAAGGCTGCTGGTTATGGGCACACAGCAGCTGGCAACTTCAGGGTTGTGATGCAGCTTCCCACTGACTGGTTTTGGGATCAGTGGTGCTTAATGCTTTCATGAAAGACCCTGGCACAGATAGGAGCATGCTGGTATGATTTGCTGAAGATGCAAAGGTAAAAGGGACTGTCAATAAGGCTAGAGATGTCCTAGAGGTAGGATTGTGTGACCTGATTATGGTAACAGAAAGGAAGTTCAGCAGTACAGAGGGAAAGGCCCTTCTCTGGGGGCAGGAATAATAGCAGGAATTAATTAATAGCAGGAATACCAGGTATTGGCTGGGAGCTGATTTCCCTGTGGGATACAGGCTTTTAGTGTACAGCAGGTGCAGTCAAGCCTTTTTATTCTGACAGTTGTCAACTTTTAAGGTTATGAAGCAGTTTTGTGATTACAAGAGAGTTAATACATACTTTGTTTTTAATAATTTCTCTTGTGACCAGCACTAGTTGTGTCTTGCCTGATCCATGAGCTGTTCTGTGTGTGCAAGAACAAAAACCTAATGGGGTGAACGAAGCAAGGAACCCTCCTTGTGGTTACCTGTGAGACAGAGAGGGGAAGAAAGCAGAAGCAAGAAAAGAAAATTCAGCATTCTTGTGCTCAATCTCAGTTGGCAGCTCATCAGCTCATTTGAATATTAGCTGAATATATGTTTTTTCCCCACCAAGATCAGAGGGGTCCTGTAAGAGCTCTAGGAAAGCTTTGGGCTGCACTTCAATGCTTTCCTCCCCAGACTCTTGGTGCTCACAAACACCAGGGCAGCACTCAGGTGGGCTCTCCATGGACCCAGTGCCTCCAGCAGGGTCTGCTGGCTCCTCTGTGGCCCCTGTAGGAGGATGAATTCCCACCCAGGCACCTGGAGCTGCTCCCCTGCCTGACCCAGCTGCTGCAGGGCTGCTTTCCATACTTGCCCCTCATGCTGGGCCATGTTTTGCCCTTTTACAAATACCTTTCCCTGAGGGGTCTCAGCTGTGCCCTGGGTGAGGCTGCTGCAGAACTGACCTTTCCTCAGGGTGCACACAGCCCCACACTGCCAGCACAGCACACTGGCAAAAGTGGCACAGATCTCAGGAATTTGGGGAATCCTTGGTACTCAGGTGTGTGCCTCAGACTATTTTTGGCAGACCAGGAGAAGGGACACTCAGGGAACACTGTCCCCTCCTCAGCTTTGGGGCAGGAACTGTCCAGAGGGTGTGAGACCATAGATTGCTCATCCTCTGCCCTGATGCTGCAGACTAAGGAAAAGGCAAATGCAAGTCCAGCTTGCACTGAGTGAAAAAACTAACAAAATAGGTCTGTAACTTAAGTTGCAGTGATATGTGTGTGTTACTGATATGGCAGATTTTTAGAAGCCTCTCCCCAGTAAAGCTCCTCTGGCTGCTGGGTGGTGTCTGGTAGCCAGTCCAGCTGATAACATCTAGACTTTTTATCAGGGCAGGACAAGGGGTTGTGGTTTTAAACTGAAAGAGAGCAGATTTAAATTTGGTACAAGAATGACATTCTTCCTTGTGAGGGTGAAGAGGCCCTGGCACAGGGTGCCCAGAGAAGCTGTGCCCCATCCCTGGAAGTGTCCAAGGCCAGGTTGGACAGGGCTTGGAGCAACCTGGGATAGTGGAAGGTGTCCCTGTCCACAGCAGGGGGGGGTTGGAATGATCTTTAAGGTCCCTTCCAACTTGAACTGTTCTACTCTATAATAAATGGGTCAGGAAAAAAAACTGAGTGCTTCAGACTTGTTTAATATATTCGTTAATGGCCTTGACATAAATATTATGAGTGTACTTAGAGAATTTGCTGAAAATGCAAAACCAAGAAGCTCTAGAAGAATAAACCTGCTGGCCCGAGAGGCCTTGTTCAGTTTGGGATGACCTGAAATTAATTTTTCATCTTTTTTGGTCATTGAACTGAAACAGTGTTTTTCTCACTGTTCTAGCAATAATAGCATTTATTTATGATGTGCTTTCCTGCCTTTGATATAGTGCTGCTGGCAGGAGCAGAGAGGAAAGATGAACATAAATGTTCCTCTATTTCTGGAAGAAAGCAGAAGACTGAAAGAAATCAAATGGGGAGAAAGTATGTTCAAGCTAGTAAACACTATGGGGAGAAAAATGTTATATATTTTGCCAAAGCATCCCCATTTGCATTTATCACAGTGGAGAATTTTCTTCTGGAGCAATAGCCAGGTTTCTTAAGTTTGTACCAAGGTCTTTAAAAGCACATGTAGCTGCTACTGTAATAATTTTAAATATCCAGTGGAAAGGCTGAAATTGCTCAGCTCTAAAACTGTGTGGGTGTACTTCCTCACCAGCAGTGACCTGTGACTACCTGACCCCACCAACAAGCATACTTGATGGCCTTGAGTTTGGGTCAGCATGCTCCTGGTTCAGCAGTCCCCTGAGATATCCCAAGTGGGATATATTTTGCTGGACAGTTCTGGGATCAGCAGAGGTGGCCAATGATGCCACGAGAACCACCACTTAGGGAGCACCCTAAAATACTATTACAGTCTTCATGGAATTTCCACTTCAAAAAAAAAAAAAATGGAGCTTACCAAGAGAAGGCTTAATTCAGTGTTGTGCAACACATGAGCTTCAAGTGTGGGAGTGCTTCTGATGGGCTTTCAAGGTCATTTTTCTTTATTGAGCATTTATAGTAGCTGTGTAGCAATTACTGTGCAATGGATACCTGCCTTCTCTGGAGTATGCAGAATTGATTTTTTTTTTGAGAATTACTGATTGGATTGATTTTATACTTAAGACAGTACTGGACAATTTAAGTGCATAAGTTATTTTGATCTCAGATACTTTGATTAATCGTGGCAACCAAAAGCTTTAGACATATTTGTCATGACAATTGCAATTACAAGTTTGTTACAGTTTTGTTTGTTGCCTTTTTGGACTGTGAGAGGGAGGTGTGGGTGGGTGCTCACCCTAATGTTTGTTATAACTGTTACTGGGATGGAGAGTTTGTTATTAGATTGGAAAAGGATTATACAGATATTAAAGCAAAAGACAAAAAGCTTGATCTGCAGAAAATGTGAGAAGGACTTCACAGCAAATTGGTCACAGTGTGAAAGGTACTGAAGTATCTATTTTCTTTGTTTCCATGAGAAGTGATGGGACGGGATGTTTCAGAGTGGACATTTTCACTTGGTAGTTTCATGGAAGAAGTTGCCAGCCGTATGTTCTGAATAAGTTGCTAAATAATTCCCATTTACCCTCTGGACTCTGGTTTCTCTCTGGCTGGGACTGCACAATGTTCCTCTGTGTGGTGTTCCTGATACCTCCCTTACATCCAGTCACCTTTCTGCCCTCAGTCTATCCTTCCTCCATGGCATTTATACACCACTGCTGCAGGATCCAAACACCTCAGTCTTCATTGCTTTCTCCTATTCCCCCATGAATTGGGCAAACACAGTTATTCCCATTTCAGAACTACAGGACTAAAGCACTTAAAAACTACAGGCTGTAAAGTGAAAGATATTTATGCACTTTAAACATTTAGGTGCTTAATGTGATTTTTCTAAAGCATCCAAATACATTAAGCATCCAACTCCTGCTGACTGTGATGGGAGTTAAGTACTTAACTTATCTGGATGTTGTGGTTGCTTGCAGATGGCTGCCAATCTGTCTTTCTTCATATTTATTTAGATAAATTTTTGCAAACACTAGTCTAGATCACGTGCTCCCTGCTACACAGGGAGACCCTCAACTGGTAACCTATTACATTTTTTTTCTTCAGCTTTTCTGTTTCATAGCAGTTGGTTCTTCTACCTAGAAGTTAATTTGAAATACTTTCTCCTACAATATTATAAACGTGGTACTTTAGCTATCAGGTTTCTTAGCAATTCAGCAATAGTACCACATTTGGTGTGATTCATGTTTAGATTATCTCTCTCCTAAACCACCTATTTTCTTAACAGTATTTATCAAAGCAGTTTTTGAAGGTGTTTTAGCTAAATGCAGAGTGTACTGTTACAGTTAGGAGGAAGCAGATTTTGTACCAACTTATCTTTCTGCATAGAAGCTATGTATCATATTTTTGTTATTTAAATCATCGTGGGATTTGATAAAATGATAAAATATAATGGCTGCATGTTAGTCCTGAATTAGTTCACTTTATTCTGGGATGCTGTATTATTGCATCTTTACTGTGAAGTTTCTGAAAGCTCCAGAGAGCCACAGGTGTGACTTACATCTGAAGGCTCTGTGAGGCTCCTGGCCAGGTTCCTTGTGAGCTTGTGTGCTCCAGCAGCTACTGCATGTGCACTTCAGACATCCTCCTTCTGCCACAGGGCAGAGCAAGAAGCAGGCCCTGACCCTGGGCACATCTGTTCTGGGCTCTGCATTTTGGAGGAAGAGCTCAGGCCCCACTGGACCAGCTCAGCCCGATGTGTGGATTCAGTCCCCAAACCCCACGGCTGCACAGATCAGTGCCTGACATTGTACCTGCATTTGTTTAGTATCATAGATCCCTTTCACAAAAACCACTTCTCACAGTTCTCTCAAAGTGAGAGATTCTTGACAGTGTCCAGATTCTTGTTATTCTTTCATATTCAAACATTTTAAAGTCTTTTTTCTCCTCTTTATCCACACTGTGGAAGGGACTTGAAAATTAATTCAAAGGGACTGTAACTTTGTAAAAGCTGCACCAAGCCTCTTTATCAAGTAATAGTTTGTTTTCTAAGTGGTTTGAGCATAATTGAAGTCAAAATAATTTATAGCAGCAACATTCCTGACATTGAATTCAGATCTATTTATAGCCAACAGCATTAAACTTTCAATTAAAAACTCCATGCTTGCTTTTAATGAAATGATCATTCATCTTCTGCTCTCCAATTAACAGACTATAATTGTACATTTTACTAAGAAAATTTCTTTCTATGCTACTGGAAGTGGCTAATGCTGTATTTGATTTTAGCCACCTATAGGACATAATAAAAAAATCCATCTTAAAAATATTTTTGTGGGTGGCCCCTTCATGTCAAACCGAATTCACACTTCAACTTGAAATAGCTAAAATCTACTCTGGCAGTAGATTGCTTTCCTATTTTTGTGTGGATAGAATTTTGGAATTTTTTTAATCACTGAATAACTTTTTCATATCTTCTGCTGGAACAAAGCTGAATATATCTTTTAGTCAGATTCTTCAGGCAGGCTGTTCTGACAGAAATGGAGAAATTGCAAACTGTAGAATCTGACTGTGCCTCCCGGTGGCAGCACGGTGCAATTCCTGCCTGCTGGAAGGCAAAGGACTGGAACTCCACTGAGGGATAAATGGATTATGGAGTTTAGCTGCGTGAAACAGACATTTTTCTCAGCTCTGAAAGCAATCAGCACCAATTCTAATAGATAAAGAAAATCAGCATTTTTTCCTTTTTGCCTGTGGCTTTCATATTTAATGAGATTTTCATCAGTATAAACATCATTCTTTTGGAATGCAAGCCTGTTTTTAGTATAAAATATGGCTTATGCATGTAACATAATAAATGTATCTTGGCTCTGAATGTTGCTGCAAATCAATGACTGTGAGGCTGAAAAAAAAGTCTCACAAATATTTAGCTGCAAATCCAAAAACACTTCATGTAATTATTGTGAAGAGTCTTTGTATTTCCAAAAATTGAGAGGACCACAGGTTTGTCTCAGTATTTCTGAGTAAATAAAAACCACCCAGCTGTTCACATTTCCTTAGGAGATTAATCCTGCTGCCTCATAAAAATCTTTCAAGCTATGTTCATGTGTGGTGTGAAAATTGCTGTCAACTCATGTCCTTTTTGAAGGTTAGAGAGTGAAGATTAACTTTCCCAGAGATCAGCAGAGTAACTTGAAGTTCATAGAAAGATCAGACTGGGAGTTAGTTATTCAGTGCTCCTGGAGGGGGAGGTAGTGAGGGACATGTCCCCAGATATTCACATTTCCCTTTTGGGTGTGAGGTTGAATTGAGAGGCAACTTTAATGCTTGCAGCTCCATCTAATTGTGAGAACACCAGACCATTAGAGCAGAAAATTTCTCCATGTGCCAGCAACAGGCTCTTCATTGCAAAAATGTGATTTTAGGTGTTGCCTTTGTCACTTGATATGTCTGTCATGAGGCTGTGGCTTTCAAGAGGAGTCTTTCCTTTCTTTAGGTGACTGGATATCAGGTCAGAGAGCCTGGTCATTCTCTAGTTAAAACTGTGCCTTTATTTGTGTGTGATCAGGAATAATCCCAGTCTTCAGTGGGTGTCTAATGCTGTGGCAGTAGTCTTGTGTAGCATGTTGGGTCTTTGTGTTTAACAAACCAAAGTTTCTCTGTTTCCAAAGCCTTTATTATCTCTTCTTGCTATACATTTTCTTCTCCTGATGGTTATATCCTGCCAAATCTCAATCTCATCATCACATGCTTTGCTGTCTTGTCTTCACTTGAAATATTTTCTCTGCTGCTAAAATTCCTCAGAGGTTTGAATGACCCCACAGTCCTTCATTTAAAGAATGGCATCTTTTTTGGCTCACCTTTCAGATGTTATGTCTATTTTAGATGGGATGGAGGGTTACCTCTTCCCTACAATATGTGCTCTTTTGGTTTTTTCCCACATCCAAAGTCACTCACTCATCTTTCTGTAGTTGTCACGGATCACTTCCAGGTGAAATCTTGTGTATAGAAACTATAGCTTTCACTGTAGCTAAAATCTGTTGGTGTTATCAGCAAACTGTTCATGGGAGAGGCAGTAGAGGAAAATGACATGTTTTTGGTGATTTGAGTTATAAAATAGCATTCCTGATGACAAATATTTGTGTGTCACCTTTGGGCTATGGGATTTCGTCTGCCTGGGAATAGACCAGAATTTGTGCAGAGTGACTGAAATTGATTTCTATGACAAATACTGACAAAGAAAATTATCTGTGTGTGTGGTTTGGTTTTTTTTGGTTACTGTTTAAAATGAGGTGTTGAGGAAATTTAGCTAAAATTATTAAATATTGAGGTAACTGTACTACATTGTGAAGGTGATTCATGCAGTGCATCCCAAACCTGAAGATGCTATTCTCTTGTTTTGCCCTTCTGATACTATATTAATACAGCCATGTGTGACTCTTTCAAGAGAGGTGATAGTGCGACTGCTGATTTTGTTCCTTTGGAAATTCTTGTGCCATGGAAATCCCAGCTTGTTACCCCTTGTTTTCTTCCACTCTTGCCTATCAACATTTTGCCTTTCTCTTTTTTTTTTCTATTTCCCCCCTTATTGTCTTAGTCTCTTCCTAATGCTCCTAGTATCCTCCTGTCACTTCTGGCAAGTGTCCTGTGGGGTGATGTCCTTGTACACGTGTGCTCAGCCTTGCCTTTTCCCCCCCCTGCTCTATGGCACAGTCAGGAAGATGCATGTGGCTCTCTGGAAATCTTTCACCCATCCTAAAAATCTGTGAAAATTTCACATCAATAAGGAAGCAGAAGGCAAAACAAGAGCATGGCCATATAAATGGAAATGCTGAACAAGTAGCAAGTTGGAGAAACAAGCTTTTAAGTGGTGCAATTAATTTTAATTCTTCTTTACCTTGATGTACAAAAAAATATTTAGAAGCAAGTGTTTGAAGATGAATGTAATATTTAATGATATGCCTGTGGTCCTTGTGAAAGTTAATTACCAGAGCATCCATTAGAGCCAGGAACAACATATGTTTCCTCTGGAGTGCCTTTCTGAACCTGTCTAAACATTTTTATTCTAAGAAAGCCATGCTGGGAGGCATGTCTAGCGTGAGATATCTCTAGAGAATTGTTGGCTAATCTTCCCTTGTTCAGAAGGCACCCAGTGCTTTTGGGTGAGCATTTTTCAGGTCGAGCATCTTTATCTGTATGGGATGTTTCTTCTGCCTTTTTCAATTTTGTAATTGAGTAAGATGTTGTAATAGTTATCCTTGGTAGGTTGTGGAGACAAATTAATTTTGCTGTAAGACTGGTTCCTTTATGAGCTTATGTATTTTTGCTGACACTTTACTTTCTTGATGTCCAATGTGCTCTTTCAAATTAAACCAAGAGAAAATGTTTGTTTTCAAGGAAAAGAATGCAATGGTTTTACTGGTCCAGCTGTGATTTAAGAATGCATCCTAGGCTTTCCCAGCACAAAAGTGTGATGTGGAGTTTATAGGAGTAACTTGCTGTAGGGTTACCAAAACTACCTCAAACAACAAAACACTCCAAAGTGAGCAGTATTAGCAGTCAGTGAGGGCAGTGAATGTGTGCTGGGTATTTGTGTCTTTGTTATGACTTCTCTGGGGGAGGAAATGTGATATTAAATCCATTATGTTATCTATTCTGTAGGGTTGTAGTCATCTATGGGCATTTGTCAGAATTTACAAGTTTCTGTTAAACTCCTTAGGTAGCAGTTTTTCTAGTAAACTCTTCACATTTGTCTAGAGCCTCATTGTCTTCATCTGTACTACAACCTAAAGTGACCCTCTGGGATAATTCTGAAGTGAAAAGCAGCTCCTGAGTTTGAGGTTATCAAAGTAGTTTTGAAGGAAAGAAATATTCAGAGTGACTGAACTATAAATTTACTACTAAAGGATGGCTTTCTTTAGGAATTCACATTTTTAGAAGCTGTCAGTATCAGAGCCTGCTATACTGACTTTCAATGGTGAATTTTTTTATTTTCTGAATGAGAATCTGTAAGTGAAATCTGGTTGCCAGCTGCTGGCAGCACTGCACTCCTGTTGAAGTGTTTGTAGGAAAGTTATGCTCTTTCAGCAGTGTCTGCAGTTACATCAGTCCAGTGCAGTGAGATGTTCTGAATTTAATTTGCTCAAATATTTGGTTTGAATATAGCATTTAGAATCAGGAAGTAAATGAAGTTTTCATAGACACACACACACAGTTGAAGGATGTTGCTATTTATTCAGATTATAAATCAGCCCTGTTTTGAGCTGCTGAATGTAATCCAAACATTGGCAAAGAAAAATAATGATAACATACATCATTGCTGCATAATTTTAAGGCATTTTATAGCCTGGAAAATGCAGTGTATTCTATAAAAGTGACAAATGACAGAACACTGTAATAAATAGCCATAGTTTATGCATTGTGAATTGGAGTTTAGAGTCAAATGGAAATTCTTTTTCAGCAGATTGGATGTGAATTCAATTTCACAGGCTCTCTACACAAATTATTTTGATTTTCTTATATTTTTCTGTATTCCAATCAATGATGGTGTGCACAGTCCATTACATATAAGTACAGTAACACTTACATTTAGAAGATACTCGACATCAGTTACTATGAATATGATTCACACATGTAAGACATTTAATGAATCCCCAAACTAAGACAAACTGCCTTGACTTAATTCAGAATGACTTTGATTAATTGCCTGTTTGGAATGTTTGGTTCTTACTGAGTTTGTAAGTGAATGGTTCAGGTATGTGCTGCATCTTTATTATGGTAATTAAGTCCATTGTACTGGAAAAAAATCTATTTCCACTTCCACTTAGCATATTATATAAATATTTACAAGGATTAAGTTATTTGAAACTCTTAATAAAAGATAGGATGACTCTTCTGGAAAACAATATTCTAGTAGTAGTCTTATTAATATCAGGCAGATGCATCACAGTTAAAGTGCTGCAGTGTTTTCATTATTCAGTGGAAATGCATTGGTATTTGTCTGGCTCCAAAGAATTGTTAGGGGGTAGAAAACTGTAAGCCAATATTAGACTTGATCTCTCATGGCTAATTAAACAATGCAATAAGTAGACATAAGGCTCAAATATAAACTCTGGGCTTTGCTAAATTACTCCACGAGTAGCTTGGCTTATACAATATCATCTAATTGTAGTTTGTGTGGAATATTTCTGTGACTGCATAGCTCTTCCTGATGAAAAGTAAACTTTGGCTGCAATTATATTACTATTTACCAGACTAGAACAGATCCTGCTCAGCCCTGAACAAAATTAACTTCTAATGGTGCATCGTGTTCACACTCAGAACTTTGCTGCTGTGGCTGAATCAGCTTGAGTTGGTGTTGGTGACACAAAAGCTTTTCAGGTAAAAGAAAAAGCTTCTTAATAGTAAACCAGTATGGTTGGGGCACAACAGAACTTCTCAAGACTCTGCAGTGTAACAAATCTGAGAGTGAAATCCTCTTTTTGGACAATGTTTTGCACAGGAATTGTCACAGCAGGCAGAGCTGTACCAGCCCCAATGGGGTGTTCTGCTTGTGCCTGTTGGGAGCAATATTTTTGTCAAGAGAAGGATACAAATAATGCTGTTATAGGAGCTGTAAGCTTGCTGCTGGAAAACTGGTCCCACCTCCCAGAGTTTGCTTAAAATTATATATTATTGCTTGTGCTTTAAAAAAACCCCAATCCACCAATGCCACATAAACTTCTCAAAATTACATCTGTACCTTGAGGTGTGAAAATGAGGAGAAGATCCAGTATCAACAAAATAATTACTTGTATGGTCCAGAGAACTTATATTTTGGATGAAGCAGTAAAATTAACATTGAAGTGACTTGAGAAAATCAATCAATGTTTAAAGCTTGCCTTTAAAATGTTTGTGAAGTAAGCACCTGTGTGACTACAGTGATGTGTGAGGATTTTTATGACTTTTGTTTCACTCTAAAATAAGAAAATACAGAGAAAATGACAAAGGATGTAGGGAACAATTCTCCTAAAGGAAACACAATTTGCAAAACAATGGTACAAAGCATTGTAGAGCACAAAGTTAATAAGAAATTTTCCTAAAGTTTGAAGTAGCACAGTCTGTGCTAAGGAGGTTATCACAGACTTCCAGTGTAGGGGAGTTTAAAAGGCAGAAACTGGTCCTATGAAGATGTAAAGCTTCCCATGATTTGAATGCATAGATCCTTAAGGACATGCTATTCTGAGTTCTGTGACCGTTTAAGCTCCAGGTCAGTAATTCACTTGAACTTGTGCATTATTCAGTTTGAGAGAGCTTATTTGAATGTAAGTGTAGAGCACTTTGACTCAAGGCAGAGGATGTGACCAAATGTTCCTGAAATAGGTGTCATTTGTTTGACTCCAAATTACCACAATTTAACATCCTTTTCCCATTTAAAGGCAGTAAAACTCTGCACTTTGAGTGCTCAGAGCATGAATTTCTGAGCAGAAGTATCCAACCCATGTAAGTGTCCCATGCTTCCTTGACCTAGGAAAGTGAAAGCAGTATCTAAACCAGAATCCTTTGGACTTGAAACTTCAGTTTAAGTATTTTTTTTTTTTTCATTCAAGCATATTTTTTGACCTATTGCACTTATCCTAGAAAGCCAGGGCACCAATAATTTTAATTGTTCACTGTGTGTGACAGCCATGAACAGGAAATAAACTGTGGCTAAATAGATTGACTGTACATGGCCAACTAAAAAGTACTGTAGAACTGGCACTTTCCTTCAAGGAAATAGTCAGTTTTGCAGATTATTGGCTCAATAATCTGCAATCTTCAAAACTGGCTGATGTGGTGTAAATCTGTGGCCTTTCATGCTGTTTCCTGGCAATCCTAACATGTATTTCAGAGCAGATTGAGGGTGGTAACATCCTTCTGGATCTGCAGGAGGGCCCTGGTTCTGCTGCCATCTGAGACAAAGATGCAAAAACAATGTAAGTAATAGAATAATAGTCTGTGTGTGTATATATAAAAATACTCATATATATATAGCTTTTATGGTAACAGTATATATAATAATAATAAATCTATATTATATATTTAGTTGTTCTTTTTGCACAGCATTTTTCTTGTTCAAAGAGTCTTGTTTCTAGAGGGATGCTAATAGTTTTGTTTCTTGTATCTGAACCTGGAAAGATGAACTCAGCTGGGAGCTGGAAGATTTTTAGAGCACTTCTGTTGCATTTCTTCAGCTAAGAGGCAAAAAGGTGCCATATATCTTGTGTTCATCCTCATGTTACTGTTAGAAAATCATGTAAAACAATGCATTTCGAAAAAAGCTTTTTGTGCTATGTACAACTACAGTACTGAGCTTCTTATCTTCTATGTGTTTGAGGATTTACAGCAAAATAAATTCATGTGGGTTGGGAGTTGAAGATATCTTTTGTTCCTGTAGCTTCAACTAGTTGGTGAAGTGAAAGTTCTTTCATAGTGTACTTTGAAGACTGCTTTCTTCCTTCTGAGATGCTTGTTTAGTGTAAAGTGAGCCATTTTAGACTGTAAGTGTATAGTTGTTCATTAAGTATGAGAAAAGAACATCTTTTAAATATTGGGGATACAGAGTTCTTTTCAAGTAAAGGGAAATTCACCCTACTACTCTCTTGCTTATACTCTTGTAATTTGTCTAGAATAAATGATCAAATGTATTTAAATGTGTGATGACTTATTTTACTTTGGGGAAAAGTCTTCATGGGATTATTATCCTGTTTCTATTTTTGCTATAATATAATTTTTAAATTAGTATAATTTTAAATTTTTTTCAGTTGGTAAAGATGTCACTGTGCCCAGATCTTGCAGCTGCGTCTCTCTTGATGGCAGTTCTCATTTCAGTTTTTCAGGCAATCCTGATAGATAAAGATGTATAATAGTACTTTACTTTTTTGGTAACAAACTATTGCCTGAAATGTCCATTAGTGAAAAGCTTTCCAGTTGCTTACAAACTCCTCAGCTGAGTGTGAGCAAGGGAGGGTAAGGAGGAAGATGGCATTTACATTTCAGGCATCTCAGATCCATGTCAGAGCAAATCATACACAAATGAATTTTTAACACTGAGTTAAGATGTTAAAGAGTTGAAATTACTGTTTTCTTCTCAAACTTTGTACATATTGATGCTGTTAAGGGCATTACCACCACACTGAAGTAGCACATAAGACAACACATGTACTGAAGATACTCAAATCCAACCAAGTGACAGTAAATGCTCTGCCTTGTGTCTGAGGGGTTCATGGGTGGAGGCCAGTGGGAATTATTTAATGCACAGCAAACATGAAGGACAACCAGAGATTGAAGAAAAGGGCAGAGAGAAGGGCTTAGGTTAAAAAGAAAAGGCCTCTGGGAAATTGGAGGTGATAGTGTGTTGAACTTTGATTTAGTTGCTGCATTCCTGGCAGTAATAGACTTACCTCCAATGTGTTCTCTAGGGATATAGGTACAAAGCATGGATTTGTACTGTTGCTAAAGTGGCTTTTTGTGGCTGGATGGTGAATTTAACAGCAGACTTTAGGAGAGGGTTAGAAATGATGAAGTGGAGATACAGTCCAAGATGAGCCCTGTGGTGGAGGAGGAGTGGGGAGCTCCTGGTGCAGGTGAATCTGGTGGCTTTGGCAGTGCCATCCCAGGACAGGATGCAGCTGCATGGGAGAGGTCTGGGAAGAGGGAGGTGTACATGGAATAAACTCTGTGGGCCATGGCTGTGCCCTGCTGGGGGGCTGAGCACCCACCCAGAGCCTGGAGTGTGCCTTTGGGGTGCCCTGGGGTGTGCCAGCCTGGGGTGTGCCACCTGTCTGCTTGGTGCTGCCACCCCAGCCTGGGGAGCCAGGAGGGGGCATTGGGATTCCCTCAGAAATGCATTCCCAGCCCAAGTTAAAACCTTAGGGTAAACCTACCCAATAGCTGCAACCCTGCAACCTGTTGGAAATAAGTTTTGGGTGTTGTTTTTTTTTTTTTAGCTGTTCTGAGATGTATTATATGAGTAAAGCAACAATTGGCCAGCCAGAAGTGACAAATCCAATAATGTATTTATGATGAATTTATGTTGAAGAGATGCTTCAGGTTAGATACTATTAAAATATATATATATATATGCATATATATATATTTTCAACTACTAGGGTCTATCATTTAAGTGGGTCTGTTTGTGGAATGCAACGTTTTCCCTTTTAAATGTTACTTTAAATAGCCTGGTTTGTGTGAGAATGAAAAATTTTGTTACTTCTACTTGAATCAGATAACTTTTAATAACCTTTAATTGCTACTCTCTTTATACTGACTTGAATTGTAAGGATGAGATTAAAATAACTTCCTATAATGACAGAAGGTAGTTTAACGTTTCTAAGACTTCATTCACTCTGCCTTAGGAAGAAAATGCATTTTATCCTTTTGATTTTTTAAAAAACTTTGATGTGATGGAGTTTGGGTTGGCTGATTCATTTTGGTTTTTGTATTTCTTATGGAGGAGAGAATCACCATGATAAATTGATATTTTATGGATTTGATGAATGGTTACTTCCATATAATTATCAGGCAATAGTTTCAATGAAAGATGCTGGGAAATGGAACTTTTCACTTCAGATAACCATCCACCCTGTCTGGCAAGAAAAATGGATCTCTATTTTCAACATATTACTGTGGATCAAGGCCCATGAAGGGAGGGCACCTTTTGGTAGTTTGTGAAGGATATGATGGGTTTGAAAAAGTGCCTGTCTAAATGAAGTTGTGATGAAATTCTGAAGAGAAAAACATGTACAGGCAATGTTGAGAAACTGGATTTTTAAAGAAAGCTGATTTTAATACATATCCATCCGGGAAAGGATTAGTGTTCATAAAAGGCAGCCAAATAAAGTGGTTCATTTTTGATCCTGTATGTCAGGAACATGTCAGGAAATGTTAATAAGGATTAATTCAGGAAGACTAAAATGAATATTCTGTCTTAGGTTATTTTAAAAATAGTCATCTATTATTTTATTATTTAAGTGCCATGTTTCTAATTTTCAGTTTCTTTCTGAAAAGACTTGTGTTGTGTCAATTGGTTATTATTTTGCATTAAAAACAGGAGAAATCAGGTTACAGCTTTGCCAGTGTTTACCTCTTGTTATAATTATAATCCTGTTAAAATTGTAAGGAGATTGGATTTTGCAAAGTTTAGGGAAAAGTTCTGTTCTAAAGAATTGTGACAAGGCTCACAAGAGTTGATGTTCACCTCTCCTGTGTTAAGGACCATTAGAAAAGATTGATTAAAAAATACTCAGTTTGGACAAAAGTGTTTCTTTTCAAATGCTCTCTTGTGACTAAAGCTATGGCAATGTTCCGTAATATAAAAAAAATTGGGAAAGTGTACTCATCTGTCAATTTGTGAGGACTGAGAGCAGTCCTGTGTTGGAGCTCCACCAATTTCTGATGGTTAATAAGAAGGGGCTGTCAGTGTCCTGGATGTATCTAGTCATTTCCACATAGATATTAATTTTAAACTACTTCTACATTTAACTGCAGCTTAAAAACTAATAACTTTAAGTTTTCAGCTTGTTTTTTCAAAGCCTATTTAGAACAAATCCAAATGAACAAATCCAACTTTTTTTTATTTTCCAACCATGTGAGGGGAGGGAATATTTCCTCTATTCAATTTCCCTTTTCATTCTTTTAAGGTTTGGATGTAAAAAAAACCCAGAAAATCACCTATCCTTGCTATTATTCTACTTGCTTAAAGGACCACCCATTCTGTGGAATGTACCTATATGTGTGCAGAGGGAGCCAAGGCGTGAAATGAAGATTTTACATGAAAATTACTTTTTAAATACTTTTCTTAGTGACTGGTATTTAGAAACATAAAAAATACCTGTACTCATAAATTCTGCTGCCTGGTGTGAAAGTTTTATGCACGTGAAGAAAGAAGTTTTGACTGTGGTGGTTCAGTGAGACACAGCTGCCACAGGGGAGTGGGGTGGAATGGAACTGGTGGGATCAACAGCTCTCCTGCCATGCAGTAAATCTGCATTTAGGACTTGCAAGTAAACATTTGTGCCTTAAAAATACCCAACTGCAAGCAGTTAGTAATTTGTACTGTGGAAGAGCTTACAGTTTTCAGCAATAGGTGGTCAAGAAAAAGCCATGAGGAGGATAACTATTTGTCATTATTTTTGTCTGGCAGTCTCCAGGCTGAGATCATGGAGCAATTATTTCCATGAGCAGTGACACCACAGAGTCCTGTTCTCCTGGGACTCCACACTCTGAGGATGAGTGTGATTCTTGATTTCCTCATCAGTGGCAAACAGAGAACCTAGGATGCAGCTTTTCAGCAGTAGCATTTCTACTTATCCCTCCTACAGAAAGTGGGAGATTTGTTGCCAGATTTGGTTGACTCACATAAGTCCCAAACATGTTTGGGTAGGGACAGACTGACTGATGGATATCACAGGTACCGTGTCCATGTGTAGAACTTAGGCCTGATTTTCAAGCTGCTTCTATACTTTTATTTTAAGCATAGATGAATCAGAAAAGTTCACACTGAAGTGTTGAAAAGGAATTATCTTATGGTGTGATGTTCCAGTAAATTGAAATTTATTTCTATTATAGGAGAAAAAAATCAATGATAAACCATTGTATCTGTACTACAGATGAGCTTAAGGCTATAGTACCAACATGCAATTATAAAAATACCCCTTGCTTATCATGTAGCAATAATTATCTTAGTAAAAGTATTTAATTAAACTTCAGTTTGAATAAAATAAATTAGATAATTTTAACCTTGTGATAATATGAAGTACATACTAAATTGAGTGGGTTTGTTTAAAAATTATAACAATTACATGGAAAGGAGAAAAAAATCCCATAACTTCTATTATATTCTTTATAGAGTAATGTATGAACAGAGATACATTGCAGTTGCAGAATTTGTTGTTATGATGTGTGTTTTGATGGAAAAGAGGTTTTCAACTTGAAGCTGTCTTTGTGTCTCTTTTGTGGTGAATGACAAAGGTGCTGGAACTCAGTTTGAATAGAAACTGAGTGACTAATCATCTGACAGTTCCATTACTATTAATTTATATTTTTTGCAGGAATTCCATTATGTAGGGTTTCTGTTTTCAGGGGGAGTGTAGTGGTGGATTATTTTACATAAGTGTGAGTTACTCTCATGTTCAGTGGATTCTGAGGAAATGAAGCCATGATAAAGAAAGAAATGGCTTTAGTGATATGATCAGAAGGATTGTGCTAGCTGCATATGAGGAGTGTGTTTTCTGCAGCCTTTGTGGGAGATGTAAGGAATAGAGAATTAAGGGATGACAATTATGCATGTTTTCAAATGTAAATTAACATTACTATTCTCAGACCTCGGTGCTGCTTTTTCAAGTCCACACAAACCAGTTCACCACAATTTGGATATTAAAATCTGATGCTGCAGGTGTGCCTCGGGTTGTTTTGCATCACAGTCTCAATATTCTGTTTATTGATGGAAGAGCTGCTGATCCTGTCGGGGTTCTGTGCACTGGCATCCTTCCCCCACTAGGGTGTACAAACAGCCTGTGCAACTCCAGGCGATGGCAGAGACAGGATTTTAATTCTGCATACACTTCACTAGTAACAAGCCAGCCCAAATTAATCATTTTTCTCTAAAACAAGCAAGCAGGTGGAAAGTTGTTGATTTCTGAGGCAGAAAGCATCGCATTTCAGAGTAAATTAAAAGCATATATTTCAGTCTCTGCAGCCCCTGGAAACTTGATGTATTGTAAATGTTACCATGCATTTCAAATCTCTTGAAAGCTGCCATCTCTTATAATGAGATTAAAGGGCTGAGAGCCTCATTCAAGTAAATCTCATACAAATCTGAGTGGATCCCTTAAACGTGTTGAGTAGGATTCTTAAAAGGTGGATATCTAGCTATATGTGTAGGAGTATCAATCATTATTCCCCTACCTTAGTTCACCTGAATATTTTAATGATAAATAGGATTGGAACTAGAGCTAAATGTGTAACAGCAAAGTCCTCACCAATGACGACTGATTTGGTGACCTGAATTTCTATTTCCCCAGCTGAAGTTCCATTTAAAGGCTTACTTCCCAGAGGATCATTATTGTAGAGTAGGATGTGAACCTGAGCACATGCTGGTGAGATGGTGACTGGCTGGTGCTGTGTTCTACATCCTTTATCCAGGGAGACTCTGCCTTCTCGTGCCCTGTGCTCTTGCACTCTGTAGCTCTGCTGGGGAGCTTGTAGACTTTACTAGGAGCTTCTGCTAGGAAAACTGGTTTACTGTCCCCAGGTTCTGGTACTTGCTCTGCACCAGAGGTGTGACTGCCTTTGGCAGGGATATTGAGATGTGTGCTCTAAGATTCTCAGGAGGAGTCCTGGGACCTGAGCTGGTGGCAAAGTGCTGTGGGAGTAGGAGGAAAGGGAATGCAACTTGCTGTTGGTCTGTTCAGCCTTCTCAGGCCACTTGCCTGCTTGAGTTGAGAAGATATTTTTATGCAAAAGACCTACATTATCTGTGCCCTATGCCCCGACCTACTGTGTTGTTTTGGTTTTTTTCCTGAAGTTTTATGCATCTCAACTGAGCACTTTAATGATTTAAAGTTATCCATCTTTCCTGATACATGACTTAATTTAGCACATTCAAATTCAACACCAGTGTGTGGCCTAAACACTTGATAGCTATTTAGAAGCAAGAAGACTGAAATAAAACACATCTGCTTTTCTGTCAGAAATTTTGTAATTAGTGACATGAAGATGCTTGTACATTAAGGTGACTCTATGATTTGAGGAGGTGCAGGAGTTTAGAATGCAGTGTAATGGGTCTGGTTGCACAGTTTCTGGAATTCATTATCAGCTCATTATTTTAAGCTGATAACTAATACTCCAGCTGAAAAATGAACTTAAGGAGATTCAAAAGGCATAAATAAAAATGTGAGGACTGCCAGTTTGCACTCCTGTTTCCCAGCTGAAAAGAAGAGCTTGCACTTCAGCGCAGAGCTGTGAGCTTACTTGAGGCAGCACTGGAATAAATTAAATAATGTGATGGAAAAGTCAGGAGAGATGTAAAGTACATATTCTCAAACTAAAGTTTTTCTTGTCTTGGGATTTTGTGCACCTTCCCTTGTGTCCCAGTCCTGCCAATTCCTCTTCTGGGACTGCTTTTTGTTGCTGCTGTGAAACAGGTTCTGCCAGAAATCAAGGACAGCGTAACTAACAGCAGCACATGACTTCATTTTATATTGGAAAATTATCTGTTCAGTTTTCTACCTGAAGACAGGCCCAAAATGTCATGGGTCCTCTTCTGGCTGTCCCCACCATTGCTGGGGAGGGCTGGTGGCCTCTATCCAAGGCAGGAGTAAGAGATGTGATGCTGGGAAGCACTGAAGTGTATTGTAGAGAATGAAGGAAATAAGAATCTTAAGGGGAGAGGCACACACCACAAGTTTGTTCAGCTAATTTAAACACTACCACTTTTCCAAGGGAATAGGGAAGATGCAATCAATTGACTGTTAATTTAATTATACATGCTTGGAGTGTTAATATTCTTAGTTTACCTTCTCATCTACAAAACAAATACAGCTTATTATTAAATTACCACTGAAGATTAAGGCAGCTGTCTGTAGTGCTCTCTACTTGGGAATGCATGACTGCATGTATGATAATGTGGTTCTCGAGAACAATGTAGTAAATATGCAAATTATTCTTTTTTTTTCCCTCGTTTCTTAACTTTTGAGATTTGACTGTGTTAAATGTGTCAAAGTAATTTATTTTTGATCAATGCTGTTTGTCTATGACTGTCACAGTTGACATTTCTGGCTGGTTGCAGATACAGTTCTGCACCACTGTCTTGTCCAGCCCTGCTTTGCTTCATACAGAGCTCAGACTCCTGGGGGAAAAGACCCTTTGCCTCTTCTGTATTTGGAAATTACTCAGCAGAGCAGGGTCTCTGGGTGAATAAGGGAACATTCTCCCTTCCC
>VZTT01024030.1:3329-32929 GCA_013400855.1 Buphagus erythrorhynchus
TTAGTTCCTTCTCAATTGGAATGATACTTCTTTTCAGTTGTCAGAGCAAGAATTAGGCCATAACCAGTTAATATCATAAATTATTAAGTAAACATCACACTTGGCATGTGAAGGTATATATGGCTTCCTCAGGAAAAGAAGGTTCTGTCTCCATCGTAAAATTTAGTCAATCTTCTTAGAGAATAGATTTCCTTACATACTTAGAGTTCATCAATTTCAAAAGACTTTTCAGTCTTTACATAACTCTGAAGCACAAATACAAATTGGCTGAAGAGTGGGGTTTGGTGTTTTTTTCATGTCTGTTTAGCAATAATNATACTTCTTATTCCTGTTCTAAAATACCTGAAAGCTGTGGACACACAGAGCATCATCTGACAGTGAGCAGAGCACATTCCCTCCCTTTCTCCTGCCTTCCCTTTTAGCTCCTGTACAGAGTTTTCCTTATGATGGAAATCAAGGTACTGGGGAAAGGGCTTGCCCTAAAGTGGGAGTGTTGGCATTGGGCTCACTGCCATCTCCATTTCTCCATATTGGCATGGGGTTCCACGGCAATCCCAGTAATTTGTAGGCTGATGGCCATTCTTCAGAGTCCTGGTCCTGGGCAAGAGTCCTGGCTGCCTGTGCAGCAGCATGAGCCCTGGAAGTATGCTGTGCCTTGTTTTCTTCAGAAGCACACCAGGAGGATGTGGGATAGATCTTGTTTGTGGGTGAAACACAGACACATGATGCATAAGATCATCTTAATTTTCCACTTACTTGACCCTTTTATGGGAATGTCACTGCACCCAACAGAGGCAACATTACAACATAGAAGAAAAGACCAAAACCAGGACAAAGCAAAAATCACTATGAAAATGTGGAAGCAAATGCTGATAGTATTTTTTTCTTTTCAAAAATAAGTCTGAACCTGTGGACACACTAAGCAAACACTCAAAAATAATTTTTTGGGAGATTGTTATATGGCAGGGTAAGTCTAAAGGAGTCATAACCAGTCTGAATCCTTGGATAGTTTAATGAAGGTCAAGTTTAAAAACAATTGATGTGAACAATTAGATTGCAGAATTATGCCACATAGTCGGTTTTGCATTGGCTTGGTTTTCTTTGTATCATGGCTACTGTGACTGCATTATGAAGTTCATGCTAGTTCAGCATAGTTTGTCATGTGTATGCATGAACATCTGATCTGTGTCAGCAGATTCTCTAAGGGACTGCTACAAGCACAGCATGCTCAATGTGACTTTGATGAGCTCAGGATTCTTCCTCCATCTGTATTTTAAAGTACTGCATAAAGCACTTGCAGACTGTACATGCCTATGCTGGCTCGTGCCTCTGAAAATGCCAGTGCCCCAGTCTTTACTGTTATTTCTGCCACAGTGGACCTGCTTTCTTTTAAAAATGCTTGTGCTTCCTATGGCTGTAAAATTATCTTGGAAACATGAACCCCTCGAAACTCATGGAGGGAGTCCTCTGAGAAGTAAATTGCCATTAGTATCTGTGGGGTCTACACTGCAGCACCCACAGAACTGGGTTTTTTTTTCAGATTGTCACAAAATTCAGTGCTTTGTCATAGCAAATCAATATTTTTCTGTAGCCCAGTCTGATAAGCCAGCTTGCAGTTGCTCCTTTCTTCTCCAGTTTCACTACAGAGGAAGGCTGAATGTGGTCCCATGTGGTATTTTAGTGGGCTTTTGTAGGTCATCTGTCAGTAAACTGAGGATAGGTCTCATAGACAGCAGCCTGACAGGTCAGCTTTTGGCTGTCCTGCACTGCTTTTAGTCTGTGTGCCTGGCTGAAAAAACCTCATATTCACCATTATGATGGTCCTGCTTTTACATCTGAAAGTCTTATAGAGAGAAGTTTTTCCTGCTTTACTGGAGCACCACAGTCACCTGAGGGACATGTCTTTCTGGGGCATAAAGACCTGACTTTTATCTGTGAAAGAATAAGTGGGGTGTTGATGATGTAGGCAGAAGCATATGAGGTTAGACCAGCAAGGTTTTTTACATGTGGTGCTCA
Organism: Buphagus erythrorhynchus; assembly: GCA_013400855.1. Taxonomy (NCBI): domain Eukaryota; kingdom Metazoa; phylum Chordata; class Aves; order Passeriformes; family Sturnidae; genus Buphagus; species Buphagus erythrorhynchus. Next base: position 5,346 of record VZTT01024030.1, read on the forward strand.
TTAGCATAAGCAAAACTTTGTGTTCAGGCCTCACCGTTGTAGAGAAGCTGAATTTCTTTATGTACTCAATCAGCCCTTGGTGTGCTGAGCACGTAGCTTGCTTATGTGTGCAGTGTTTTGGCGTATTGCAGATACTGTAAGTTGCTTTTGATGGACATTTTCATTGATCAATATTGTTGCAGCATGTTCTATTTCCTAATGATGGACTGAAGCCAGTTGTGTACCAGCCTATTTTAAAAATTGATCTCGTTTTTTGGTCTTTTTTTCTTATTTATCCAACAGGGTGGTCTGAGTGCCCAAGCTTTTGTTCACATTGAGATAGAAGATATTAATGACAATCAACCTGTTTTTGAACAAGACATCTATGTGACAAGTATCAGCAGTCACACACAGCCAGGAACAGAAATCATCAATGTTGTTGCCATAGACAGAGATTCAGGAATATTTGGCATTGTCACATACGAACTGGTTCCAGGAGAATTTTCTTCTTTTTTCACAGTGGATACATCCACAGGTAATGTATGAATCTATGATTCAGAAAGGTGATAATTATACAAGATATATATATTTTCCTTGATGATGCTTTTTGTATTTGGAGTCATGTCATGCAGGTGAAACTTAGATTCTGATGGAAAATAATTTTAGAGGTAAATGGAAGATTTAGGTTTAACATGAAACCTTTGCATTCACTGGAATAAGCAGAAGAATGGAAAACATCGTACATTCCAGCAAAATGAAGGACAAGCACTTAATCACTATTTTCAGCCCTAAATCTATTGATCATTGTTAGAAATAACAAAACATTACTTTTTTACAAAAATATCTGCATTTCTGAAATTCTTAGGGCTTACCCTTGAAGAGCAATAAAACACCTTTCAAGATGCTCATCCTTTCATTTCTTCTCTGTTTCTGCTCTAATCTTCCTTTGTACTGTGCTAGGTTAAGTCCTTATTCTGCTCAGTCTTACAAAGCATATTTGCCTCCCTGTTTTACTCAACGTTTAGGTTTATAAGTGTCTTTTTCTGCATTTTACTTTCTGATGTGACACCTCATCCTTCTGGAGAGAAGTTCAATGAAGAGTGATGATGAGAGCAGAAAACCAATTATGGCAAAAGCAAATCTGTGTTAGTTTTTTCAAAGACAGGTTGAATCTCACAGATTGAATTACTCTTCCTGTTGCTACAAAGCAGCCTCTGTAGTCAGCTTTCTAACTTTAAAATAGTTGTCAACATCAGCTGAAGAGAACACGAGCATTGCATGTACAACTGGCCATGGTACTTTTCAGTAAGTGGTTGATTAAACTGAAATTGCCATTTTTCTTGAGGGCCAGCCCTTGCATGTGAATGTAACCTGATCAACAGATGGTCATGGCACAGATTATTCTATATGTTTTAAAATCTTTTTAGACTGTGGTACATGTGTATATACATTAGCTGTTTGGCATACAAAATCTTGCAAGGTTCTATTATTTCAAAATGGTGTCGGTTTTTACACAGTTCCCAAAACATTCTGATGAACAGAAGAAACTAATCTTCTTAGGAAGTCAGGCTGCTTGTCTTGACTATTTCAGAATTTATTTAACTGTGGACTTTTAACTACCTGTCAAGTCAGGTTCTCAGGGGTGTAACTGATGTAAAAAATACATAGGTCAGTCAATAATAAGGGAGCTGGATCTCCACAGGCATTTACTGGTCATTTAAAACTGTCCCATCAGGCTTGTTGAAGAGAGCCCCTGTGGATCACATTAGCAGCACTGGCTTTGCAGCAACCCTCAGCTGAAAGAAAGCCTTTTGAAAGGCTTCTTCCTTGGGTTATGACCTTTTGGCCTCACTTTCCAGTTTGGCACTTCGTATAGGAAAAATGTCATGCTTAATGATGAAGACTATAAGCTTGTAAGTTACTATTACCTCATGGATCTATCATTGGTATTTTATAAAAGGCAGACCAAATTAAGGGCAAAGTTGCTTGAGGTCATTATTGCTGACATTTCATGATGAGAAAAGCTCTTAGGTCAGACACTATTCCCAGCATTATAGCGATTGGAATCTGATTGCACTGAATCAGATCTCCTGGGTAATTCACAAGGTCAGACTGTGTCTAATTTTAACTTATTAATATTTATGCTGTGGACTTTTTTTTTCTGAATTTATATTCTTCCACATCTACTGACAATAGTGCTTATGCTCAGTCACTGGTGAGGAGAATGATTTTTAAACTATTTGAAAAAATAAACATTTTAAACAAAAAACAATTCCATCAATATTGCCAATTTATCACACAGAAATTTTACAATCAGAGAGAGATGAAACAAGTGGCTCACTGTTAGGGCACAGAGATTTTGAGCTCTTCCTCCTTACTTTTTTGTTACAACAGAGACATTTTCCAGTGTTTGTTTTGCTAAAGCTGTCTTCATATGCTCTGATATATGGCCTAATTTATTTGTGCCTCTTTGAAGGTTATGTGAGGGACTTCACCTAGTTAGCTGGGCTGCATTTTGTGAACAGAGGGCAATAGACAAGTATGTGAAGGAATAGGCATTCTCCAGGAGATGGATGCTCAAACCAGAAAGCAAAATGAGATGATATTACAGTTTGGTCTCTGTTTTTCTGATCTTATGGATGTGCAGTCTGTTACTGATGTGTTCTGCAGTTTTTCCAATTTACAGTATGGCATATTCTGTTTTATCTGCTCTTCTCATTATTAGAGGACCTAAACAGACAGAGGGACAATGATGGTGTTGGAGAATTCTGTGGATTTTCCTGCCTGATAAGTTTCAATTTTTTTAATAATTTTTTTTCTAACTGATAGAGCATTTAGAAAGGAGAAATAAAATTCAGTGCATTAGTAATTTTGACTTACTGTGTTCATTATAGCCCTTAATATTTTATGTGGATAGAGATATTTTCAGTACTATGAGATTTAAAATAATTAGCAGCAAACAATTTGTCACATTACACTATGATACATTAAAATCGTATGCAAGATGATGCTGTTGTCCATGACATATGTAATTTCTCTTTTTTTTGTCATTTCTCTTTTTTTTGGTATGAAAATTTATCTCACTGTAATTTTCTTCAGGAGTGTTTGTTGAGTGCTGTGCTTAGAATATTCACTAAAAAGTAACTTTTGAATTTTTGGAAGAGAAATGGATAAAACAGTAAAATAACAATTGAAACCCAAATTCTTCACTGCTATGGCTTTCTTCTAGCTCTTGTTTGTTAAAGCTCTTAGTTTTTCTATGAGCTGTGTTCTAAATATCCTACCAGCTGGTCAACTCCTCACCATATAGAATATAACAATACTGCTTTTGATACATAAATATTATGAGGTTGAGGCACATCCAGACTCTTTGAAGGGGCTCTGTCTTTTGTTTCAAGCACTGGGACATGTGGATGTTATAAATAGATGAAGTCAGTGGGAATGGGAAAGAATATCCTTTCATTGACCAGACAGACATTCCACTGATTTTTTTTTAATTCTAAACAAGATTTTATTAGTTATATTTGTTTGCTATTTTAGCTTTTAGACACTTATTTGTTTGTGATATGCTCTTGTACTCATAAATAACATTGATTGTGTTTTCATTTTTGAAAAAGTTGAAGTGTTTTTCATTTGATTGATGATAGACTTTCCACAAGAAAAACCACTTTAAGCACTGTGTAACTAGAAAAATGTATGGATAGGAAACTGTAAACCAGCTCCTCTGCTGGTTCGTGACTCTTGCCATCATTTATTTTTAGTGTTGTTGTGAACAACATCTTGGTTTCATTATGTTGCCTCTTGTAGATATCTGATCCATGCATGATCTGTGAACAGAACTCATGAATTGATTAAAATAGGGCAATTTGAAGAGCTCTTCTGACTAAGAAACTGTTTGAGCTATGTTTGTTTATTTTCCCATTGTTACCTAACAAGCTATTTGAAAGACAGTGTATTTATAATTATGGCTGAGCTAGTAATTAAAAATGTAAGTCACAGGATGCAATCATTAGTGTGGCAGAAAACCTATGCAGTGCTTAACTTTAAGACCTTAGGATTAAAAAAATGAATTTGTAAACTTCCATTACAATAACATTGCCTTCACCCAAGGGCATGTAATTAATTTTTCTATTGATCTTAGTGATGCCCTTTTCAAGAGATGGGTAAAAAGATGGTTATCATCATAGCTCTGCTTCAGGGAAGTTGTTTCAAATCAACAAAATTCATAATAGTCCTTGAAAATTATTCTGGACCATTGTGACTTCATGTGTGAGTCTTCAGGTAAACGGTCTGTTCATAGTCTTAAAACAAATCCCCTAGCTAGTCCCTATGTGCAGGGAAAACTTCCATGAAGGCTAAGCAAAAGGCAGCAGCCACTGGTTTGTCTTCATGTGAATGTATTATTTATTTAAACCTAGCATGAAAACGATGTAGAGAAATTATCATTCAGTCAGTGTATGTTACAGCAGTATAAGCATTTAATTTAGCTTCTGTTTCTTTCAACTCTGTAAGATATTTAGGCTCGTGTTTCTGTGATTCCTACCTAAATTAGATGCCTAGAACAAAGGCTATGTCCTTTCTTTTGTGTACTTTATTGAGAATGTTTTTGTGAACATGGTGGATAGAACTGGGCTGAATGCCAGGTGCCATCAAAGTCACTCAATTACTCCCCTCCTCAGTTGTGCAGGGGAAGAAAATGATGACAAAGGCTTGTGGGTCAAAACAAAGGGCAGGCAGAAATCTTTCAGGAGTTACTGTCACAGTCAAAAGAGACTCAATTTGAGGAAATTACTTTTATTTATTGCCAATCGAATCAGAGGAGGGTAATGAGAAATAAAAACTACATCATAAAGATATTCTGTCCACTCCTCTCTTTTCCTGCACTTCACTCCCAATTTTCTCTATCTCCTCTGGCCCCAGAAGTGCAGGAGGATGGGGAATGTGATGAACTGTGCAGTTCATCACAGGCTCTCTGCTTCTCCTTCCTCCTCACACTCTTCTGCTCCAGCAGAGATCATTTCAACAGGGTCCAGTTCTTCAGGAGCAGGATGATCCAGTGTGGGCTTCCTGTGGGGTCACAAGCCCTGCCAGCAAACCTGCACCACTACAAGCTTCCCATGGGCTCACAGTCTTCTTTGGGCATCCATGTGCTCCAGCGAGAGGTCTTCTATGGGCTGGAGGTGGATCTCTGCTCCACTGTGGACCTCCATGGGCTGCAGGGGGACTGCTGCCTCACCATGGTCTGCACCACAGAAGCCACTTCTGTAGCCCCTACTCGGCCAAACCCTTGCCACATAAACACAGTACACTGAGATATTTGGAGATCACTCCATTGACTTGAAGATACTCGGCTCTCTCTTTTGTTATAATACTTTCTGTTACTTATTTACACCAAAAGCACATTTTGATGAGACAAGCCTTGTTGTGAGAACTGTTTCGTAGTTGAACATTAAAAAGAAATTTCAGCACAGAAGTACAGCTCGTGCAAAATGAACATTCTTTTGAGGAAATTCTGACTTGCTAAAAACCCACTCCCTTTAAGATGCTCTCTGATTTCTTTATAGCAAAAGAGCAAAGAGCATCATGTGACAAAAATGTCCTGTAAAGGATGTAGAGCAGTCTAGGAGCTTAGTCTGGTGGCGAAGAATAAAAGGATGAATACATCTAAAGATCATGCAAATTTAACAATATAAGAAGTACTTTAACCAAAAGCCAAATTTAATTCCAGCATCTTATCACTTTAACAGTGCCTAGTAATGGATACAAGAAGAGGAGTTGTGTAGAGATTGTACAGAACAGTGCCTCACCAGTATATGTTTCTTGAGGCAGTGTGTGTTTTAGTGCTGTACTACTTTCATTACTGCACTATGGAGCCATATGTAAATGCAATTTAATGGCAAACTAACTGGCAATAAACTTTGATTTGGTTCAGAATAGATTCATTCCAGTTAAGGATGCTGACAAATTTTGTTTTATTAAAAAAAAAATAGAACTGTTTTTTAACAGATGCATCTTAGGAAATTTTAATTGCAGGAAAAAGTTTTGCTTTATTTTTATTGCAATACAGGTGGAAAAGTAATGTTGAAATACCAACATTTCTTTTTATGGGGGAAAAACTCCAAAACTTTGCTTAAGTCCATGTATTATGCAGTTTTTAATATATAGCAGATTGTACTAGGCATCAAAGTAAAATAGGGTTGCACCCTTTCTAAAGAAAACAAGGCCATATTTATGATGATTGATTATGTTTTCATATAGTATTGTAGGAAAAATAATTTATTTTTAAACTACTTTTGGTGTTTTCCTACAGCATGTAGTACATTTGCTAAATATATGAGGAACTTCACACAAATAACATTTAAAATTAGGAGTGTTTTATTTTGGAACATTTTGAAGCCACTTCTTTTTTTAAACTGCAGTTTCTTCAATTACTGTCTTTCTGATCTGTCATATGATATTGATAGTGTATTTGGAATGCTGCAAATCAGAGGAATATGTCTGAGACATTGGTTTAGCACAGTATGTTTTCACCTTTGAAGAATTTTGTTTGAGTTAAAACAGAAAAATTAGTGGTCTCAGCTGAGTTATTTGTGGACATTTACCTTCACTGAGATCTCATCTAATGAGAAAATCGCCATAAAGAATGCAGAATATATTGTCCTAGAAGCACATGAAACTTGCTGTAGTAAGTGTAAGGGTGCAGATTTTGGCCCTGAAAGAGTTGTGTAGCAGAACAGCATGAAAAAATATCCATATTGCTAGCTCCTAATGTATCTCTTTTTTTAAAATGTATAAAATCCGATAGAATCAACCATCTACAAAGAGAAATATCCCCACAAGCTATGTGCCAAAAACTCAACCATGCAATAGTGGGGTGTACATGAGATTATTGTGCATGAAAGAATACAAAGTATTAACAAAAATACTAGCCCACCCTCCTTTCTCCTAGTTAAGCCAATGTCAGACCTCAGAAACGGAAGAACCTACCAGAAGAGGCAAAGAGTGAACTTCCATGGCATTGCACAGATGAAGTGGGCTGATAAAAAAAATGGTGAAAAAGAAAAAAGTTATGCCCAAACCTCACATTTTAGAAGAGGGGAATAGTGTGATATTTATACAGTGAAATTCAGACAAGCAACCCTTTTCTTTGTTAGAGGCTGTATGGGTACAGGATGTATTTACTGTATTTTGTATTCTCAGTTAACTTAAAGAAAAGAAGAAAATGGCAGGTCACACCAAGGGAGCAGACAGCTGTGGTACAGTGTTAGAATGAATGTAGCAGAGAAGTACATGCAGCAGAAAATCAATTCATGTAAATGAAGGGCAGCATCTGGAATGTTTTGTAATGCACTTAATATAAGAACAGCAAATATATCTTCTTTGGCTTGTAGCAGGCTTCATTCTGTATCTGTCCTGATACATTTTTTTGTACAGTGCCTTCAAAGAAATACCATCCCTGATTACCATGGCAGTTGAGTTTTGTTACCAGGTTGTGCATTGAGCTATTTTTGGATAGAGGCTGGCAGCTTGATTAAAAAGGTCCTTGACTGAGAAGTCCTTGATTAAAAAGACATTTTCGGAAAACTTTGATAAGCTAAGCAAGGAAAGGTGACCTGTTGAGAAGGTGTGGCAGGGTTAGAGCAGTGCAGATTGTGGGGGGAGGTCTCTGCCTTTGTCTTAGAAAATACAGGAATTCACCAGGCTAAAGTCCTGCCTGCTTTCTGATGTAAGCTTTGATTTCTGGATGGACTTGTGTTCGTGTGAGAGTGTTCGCTTTGTACACAATCAGCAAACACACTCTAAGTTACTATTAGGTGAGATTAAAGGAAATAAACCAGGGCAGGAACAAAGGAAATATCCTTGTAACAGCAAATTATATCTCTTCAGTTATCTGTTTTACTGAAAAGTTAGAATATTGGTGGGGTTTTTGTGGTGTTGTTTGTTTGTTTGTGGTTTTTAGGGAATAATTATTTAAACATGTAATAGTACAAAATAGAGAATGCTAGGAGGCACCTGATCTTCTAAACTGGCAAACTATAGTCTCTAGGGACATAAAATTTTGCATCCCAAATTGCAAGACTTTGTCTAAAATGCACTTGTCTAAGAGAAAACTGAGCCTAGATTATACAAAACCATTCTAGTACTATATTCATGCCCTCTTTTGCTCAACGTTAGAGACTGATGCTCAGGTGGGTGTTCTTTTTGTGAATAATGGAACTGCTGTAATTAGAAATTCATATTTTATGTGTTGATGAATACTTCTTAGCTCACTAAAACTCTCTGTAACCTATAGTATTTTAAATAGTAGCATCATGCTTCTGAGGGAGCTCCAGTATTAAAACTGCTTACGTTACTTTATAGATCCAGGTACTGGTTTGTTATATGCAGACTCCCAACATGGTCTGATGAAGTGCTGTGGAACAGATATTCGTGTGCTAAGCAAACACTTGAGATTAAACACAGTATATTTATATAGTATTGGCTGTAGACACTAAGTTCTTTTATATCTATTTCTCTTTCTAAGAGGAAAACTGTGAATTGAGCACAAGAATTTGCTACAGAGGGGCCAGTGTTGAAAGCATCTCCAGTGCATGGGTATGAGGCCTGTAAAGGTCAAATGTAGCTAGAAGATATGGATTCAATCATTTATTTACTACAAAAACATTCAAACACTGAATATTATCAAACTGAAGAAGTCCTCTTTGCTGAAATGCAAACCAGTGTTTGTGCCATCAAAAGTAAGCTTTTTAAAGAGTTTTCATGTGAGCTGAAGCTGTGTGTATTACAGCACGTAGACTGTAAATAAAAATATAATTCCTTATTAATTCCTTCCTTCCCCTAGCAGTTACTAAACCAGCTATTCAGTGTATTTGGCAGAGTGTTGCTATGGTTACCATCAAGCAGGCAGCTTCACTAAAAAAGGTGCATTTTAAATACAGGCAAAATGCTAAAGCTGGAACTTGTATGCAGTGCCAAGATGACAGCATAGGCAATGAGTTGGATAAACTTAAATAGAAATGTCAAGCAGAAACAGTACCATTCTTCCTTAAGACATTGTTAATTTTAATGTTAATGCAAAATGCACACCTCCTAACTGCATCCATTTTCTGGAGGATCACCCTGTCTGTGCTCATCTTGAAGTTTTTTCTGACACATAAAAAGCAAAGCTGTGCAGGCACCCCTGCACTGGGAAGCTGCCGAGCTAAGGCGGGTGCTCTGGGCAGATCAGTGGGTCAGCTCTGACCTGCACAGTAGTGAACAGCAGGTCCAGTGGCCAGCTTTGAAGGTGAGCTGGGGTGAGGAACCATATGGACCTTTTGGCCATCTGCTTGTTGTCTGAGCTGTGTCAGGTGATGCCAGCTGGCCCATCCTAGGTTATTTGTTGCACAAATAGTGCCATCATTTGAAGTTTGTTAGGGTGTTTGATTTCAAAGGCTTAGGTAACACCATTGGTAACTGTTGATTTTATTCCTCTTGCCATGTTCTAAAGTTGTTTTTTTATTTAATAAACAATGATGTAACATTAGAAGCCATTTAAGTATGCATACCTATGCAATCCAGACTTTGTTACTGAAGTTAGTGCATCCTGATTTTTATCTTTGCAGCACTTGACTAGTGGAAAACATTTGATTTACCTACAAATGGCTATAAATGTAGGGCTGATTTTTCTTTTGCTTATGGGAGAACCTTGTGCAAAAACAGATTTTCAAAGTGCTCAGATGGACATGTATGTGGGAATCCTATTGGGTTAACCAGTATGATTTTTTCCCATACAAAAAGTTCTTTTGGTGAGTGAACCTACTTTGGTGCTATATGCTGTTGCAAGATTAGGACTGAACACAGCATCAGGAATATAATAAACAATGTATTTTAGAAGAATCATCACATGTGGATTCCTGTCTCCTGCCTTTAACTGTTGCGAAACAGCAGTTAACCCACTTGTGGAATAGGGTCCACCTCCACAAAAATAAGAACAGCAAAATCCCATGAGAAATTTTGCCATTACTAGAGGATGGTAGGTAACACAAAATCCTGTCCTTCATTAGTGCATTTGCACTTTCTGGGCGAATATGCACAAAATGAAGAGCAAGACTTCTTGGAAATTCATGCCCTACTATGTACAGTGAATGAGGAAGTATGAAGCAGATGAAAGAGTTGGCAGTCATGATTTTACCTTCAATAGTACTAGGTCTCCCCATACATTCAGTAGTCCAAACTATTGTAACAATTTCTGCTAGCCCTTAAGCAGATTGTTCTGCAGCAAAACATCTGTAAATTCCAGCATGGCTGTGCTGACCTGCTTTGGAGCAGAGCTGTTCCCAGACTACAACCTGCAGTGGCAGTTGCTAACATGCATCCAGCATTGCAGGTTCTGCCTGAAATCTGTATCCAAATCATATCCAGGCATCAGGCAGTTTGTATGTCATGCTTTTGATTTATAAGGGTTGGGATCTGCAATCAGTTACGCCCATGCAGATCTAGTCAAGAAAATGAGATTGCCAAGATGTGAATGAGGCTGGATGTTAATGCTTCATCTGGTGTGTAATTATAGGATTGTTCACCTGTGAAGCAGAATTGATTCCAGCTCTCTTATACAGAATAAGGAATTAACCAGAGGTAAAATCTTCAAAGCACTGCAGTGATATAAATATTAATTTGAAAAATGGGAATTAAATACTTTTAAAGGCAGCAGATAAGACTATTCATTTATATGGTGAGTCAAACTGTAAGAAAGGTGTTGCTTTTCTTAAAGTGGACCCACACTTTTGTCTTTGTGATCTCCCATTGGGAGCTTTGGTAAAACATTCCTCGCAGAGGAGCTGTCTCATTATTCCCTTTTCATTGCCAATGTTTATAGAAACTGTTTTTCATATTTGTCTCTTAAGGTCTCTGAAGCCTTGAATTACAGGCTGCAAAGGATTGTGGTAATAACAATAATAAGCCCCAATCTAATTACAGAATGGGGAAGAAAGGAAAGTCATGGTTCATCTTCAACCTGTTACTTAGTGAGAAATGCCTCTGTTGAGTTTCACAAACTGAACCTATGACTTTGACAGTTTCCACTACTTGCAGTTTCCCGTGTTTCTGCCTTTGCAGTGTAGCACTCAGGCACCTCCTGCACCCTGCTGCAGCAAATGAAGTGTGCTGGTTACACCTGGAGGAGGGCAGAGTCAGAGAGGTTTTTCTCCATGAGAACTTCCTCTGTGAGTTGATGGGACAAATTGGAGGCTGGTTTGGTTATTGACAGCCTGAGAAACCAATTGGAGAAAGCTAGTTCGCTCCGTGAACACCCATTTTGAAGGAGGTAACCCAGAAAAGAGCTCTCTTTCTTTTCCAGCAGCAGTGCAGGTAACAGGGCCCGCCTGGCTCCACTGCAGGCCTGCAGCTCCCTGTCCGGGGAGCTGGCATGGCCCAACAGAGAGGAGGGGTGGCCATCCACAGTGGGTGCTGTAGCTGAGATCCAGGGAGGCTGAGTGAGGTCCCAGGCGTTCCCCCTCCTCCGCCTTTCCAGCGCAGCCGCTGCCGTTTCTAGCTTGGGCCAGCCCCTTCCAACGCGGCCAGAGTGTTCTGAGATCCTGGCACAGCTCCAGCATTGGCTACAGCCTTGTATTCCCCGTGTGAGAATTTAACTCTTTTAATACTCAAATAAGACTTGCAGACTTTCAATCCTCCCCTGAGTTAGAGGGAAAAAGAATAGAAGAGCTAAGTTTCTTTAGATGGAATGAGAATGAGAGGATGCTGTGAAGGTTGGCTGAAAGTCTTTTTGTAAGTTGTAGGGATGAACTGATACTGCACTGAATATTCCTATAAACCATGGAGAAAGACATGGGGGGGTTGGAGAGTTCCATTTGATAGATTGTTGACCAAAAGCACCTGTGTTGAGAAATCCTTTGCCCTGAGGAGAAAAGGGGATNCTGGTCTGACAAGGGGAAACTTCTCTCTCTGAAGTGAACTGAAAAAGACTATATAAGTTGGGAACTGACTGAAGTAGTTTTTTGTGTGTTTGTTTTGTTGTTAAGAAGGTTGGGAGAGGGGAGGAGGGAGTGGTCTGAAGATCTTATTCTGAATTTGGTTTTTTTTTTCTTTCCTTGTGTAGTTAATAAAGTTTTTTATACCCTTTTTAAGTTTTAGGCCTGCCTTGCTTTTGCTCCTGGTTCTGTCTCACAACAAAAAATAAATATATTTAATTTGGCAAATCAAAACTATAACATTATTGGTGCATTGGCTGGGAAATTCAAATAAAACCAAGACATTAAGTAATTGTAAAACTCAGCCATCAAAAGAAAAAAAATTTAAAAGCCAAAATAGGGTTGCTTCTTAGAATTGCATCAGTTGTTAGCAAAGGAGCTGGATCAGCACTGAACCCTGAATCTGTCTGTATCACTGTTGAGATTTTAGTGTGGTTTGTCACACTGGAATAAGTGTCCCTTTTTTTTTAGGGAAAAGCATTTTTCCTTGATCCTGAAGACCCTTTTACTGTGTTTTAGGCATGTCAAGACACAGTTTATTATAGTGTCCTGGCAGTATATTTTGAAAGTATACTGCATGCACATTTGAATATTTATAAGGATTTTATGTATTTTCCATTATTCTGCTTAAAAATGGATTGTAGAAAATTAGTGTTGTGGTTTCACCCTAAATTCTGAGAAGATATATTCTCATTGAACCATGTATTGATTCTCCTAAGATACTTTGATCTAACTTTAGTTTTACTCTCTCTAACCACTAAATGTCCCACTTGAATGGCAGACATCATCCCTACTAAACTTGTCTTGATAGCCAGGAAATTATAAAGGTAGCCCAAAGTTTAGAAGGTTTGGTTTTACTGAACTGCCGGAGGTTCTGTGTCTTCACCAGCTTCTACAAAAAGTTAATGATTTCTTTAAAATGTCTGTAGGTATGTAAAAGGTTGTCCATATTAGTTGAATCACTTGAGTTTACTGGAATTTTACTACTTAGCGCACTGTGATTTTAGCATTTAGTGTATATTTGGTAAAACCCACTTATTGCTAAGAAAATTTCTCCTGCATTTTGTCACCTTTCATATTCATTTTCATGTTGAAAAACTTACTTCACAAATAGATAATCTTGAGGAGTGTACATCCAAAGTGCTATATTTTGAGACTGAACATTGTATTTTCTTTTCAAATAATTACTTCATATAGTTAATATAAAATGTAATTGCTAGCAGCTTGCAAATTCTATGTACCTTAGCATTCACTATTGAAGGGTATTTTGACAGAAACTTGTGATCAGACAGCAGGTGATTGCTTCCCGGATACTTTCCACAGAGCCTCCTGCTCCGAAGATTTATATTTTGGGGCTTTGACTCCATTTTTGTGGATGTTTTATTTCAGAAATTACTTAAGCAGAATGTCTCCGCAGCCTGTCTGAAATAACATTAACTTTACCATTTGCAAAGATTAATGAATCTTTTGTAATAATACTTTTTTTCAACCCTGTTGCATTTCCAAATTGCTATAGACTAGTAGTAGTAGTAAATATGTATTTCTAAAATCAGAATTATGGACACTGTGTTTTGAAACAGAACTTGTGCTTCAGTGGCTCTGTGAATGGTAAAGACCATATATTTTGAAGAGAACTTGGCTCTCAAAAATTGAATTGGGAGTGCTGATTTTTGTCCACATGGTCTGACCTTCTCTTAGAGTAGTGATACATGTTGAAACTATTTTGACAGCCTGCTGAATTTTATCTTGCATCTCTCTTAACTGCTATTTTATTTCTTTGTACTTTCAGGAATTATTTACCTGACCTCAGCTTTTGGCCACCTGGCACGTTCTGCACTCTTCCTGACTGTTTCTGCATGGGATGGGGGTGGCCTTGCCTCTGCCAGCAATGCAACTATCACAGTAAACATCCTTCAGACCGTTTTGGTCCCTGCCATATTTGAGAGGTCCCAGTATAGCTTTTCTGTTCCAGAAGACGCACCTGAAGACAGCGTGATTGGCACCGTAAAAGCCAGAAAGCCCCCAGGTAAGTCACATTCTTAGTCAGAGATTATGTTGCATTTTTGTTGTGACCATTAACTGGAAATAGCTGTAGATGATTTTTTTTCCCATAAATCTCTATGTTATTAGTTCAGTCTGCCAAGCATTAAATAGAATTTACTGTTGGTATTTACAGCAACTGGTGAAATGGCTGGTTTATCAGCTCTTAGAAGCTTTAACAGCTCTTTAGAACAGTTGGAGATTCATGGTACTCTCCTTGGTGGTCCATAGAGATTGGCAATGGCCTCCATTTTCTTCCTGATGGATGTCTGTAATTGTAAATGGGGAGATAGGAAGCATGATGTGAAAGTTTAAATAAGTGTGACAGTCTGGCTCATGCTAAAGTATTAGCCATGCAAGGCAAATCTCAGAGCAATACTTAGAATCAGAGAGCATTCAGAAGTTTCAGAGAATCTGCAAGAAGTGCTCCTGGCCACTCCTCAAAAACCAAGCCAAAACCAACCAACGAAACAAAACCCCACATGGTCTCAAATTAAATGGAGAAGTCCAGATGAATGTTTGTGGGACCTTTTGAAAATATATGTAATCCATCTGGTTTTGTTATCATTTGTAAAGGGTAATGGCTTAGCTCCTGACAGTCCTTGGTCATAAAAAGCCCTGTACTGAGAGCTGTATGTATTTGGTTCCTATGCAGAGCAGTGGTTTCTGTGAGTCCTCATAACACATGATGATGGATCTGTAAATGTAAAGTGGTAGATGACAAGGTTTCATAGAAGCTTGATTAGTCAAGTCCTCCCATTTCCTTCTTTTGGGAAGGACTCTCCTCAAGGTGGAAATAGCACCCGCCGGGTGGCCTTGGTAGTAAGCCTGAACCTTTAGACAGCTTGTGCTTTAGGTAGTATCTGATGTATAAAGGTTACAACAATGGTCCCCCATGAACAGTAAGTTTATTAAAAACCACTTTTTTTCAGGGAACTGCCACCTGTTTCATTCCTTGCTATAGTGGATGCCTGTGTGTAGTGAAATTGCTCCCACAAGACTAATTTATAAGAGTGTTGTTCCTGTATTTTAGATCAGGGAAAAGCAAGAGGCTATTATGTGATTTTTCTCTATAGAGTTTTATAATACCAGTGTGATGAAAATCAAACAGTGCAGAAATGGACAAACTCATATACACTCATATTTTACTAAAGGCCTCCAGGGTTGGGAAGAAGGAAGCATAAAAAGCCCAAGAATGTCAAACATCTGTGTAGCTTACATTTATTGCCTTGAATTTAACAGCATTCATTCTCCCCAGACATTCTTGCCAATGTTTATATTATCACTTCCTTTTTTTATTATTATTATTTTTTATTTTTATTTTTTATTTTTACATTTTTTGTTGTTGTTTCCATTTCTAGATTCGTTAGAAGTGGTTTCTTACAGAATTTGCTCCGGTGATCCACATGGAAAGTTCTCTATTGACCCCCAGTTTGGCATTATCCGCACCAAGAAACAGCTTGACCATGAAGCTCAGTCTGTTGTGGTGCTCACTGTTCAGTCACAGCTGGGTAATTCCCCCGTCTACACCAGCACTCAAGTCAACATATCTGTTACAGACATTAATGACAACCCTCCAGTATTTCTTACCAAATCTGATAAGGTAACCATCTCACACACCCAGCCTCCTGGTACTGCCATCTACATTGCTCATGCTGAAGACAAAGACAGTCACCTAAATGGGGCAATTAAATACAGTATTGCAAGCAAGCAGTCAGATGCATTTAGCATTGATCCAAGTCTTGGAGTGGTAAACCTTACCAGGACAGTGTTTGCGGAAAAGCAGCAGGAATATACTCTACACATAGCAGCTGAAGACTGTGGAAGTCCTCCTCTGACTTCTTTGCTGATGTTGACAGTGGTTATTGAAGAGCAGAAGATGGGTCCTACTTTGGTTTTCCAAAGCTTGGTGTATCAAGTAGAAATCAGTGAAGATACCTCTCTAGGTGCCCAGATTCTTCAGGTTCAAGCCCAGTCACTTAATTCACAGAGCGTTACCTCCAATCTGACGTATTCCTTAGAGCCTAGTACTGATTCTGTTGCATTTGGAATCAGCTCTGATACTGGCTGGATTTATCTTCGGAAGCATTTGAACTATGAATGCGCACAGATGCTGAGTTTTAGAGCCTTGGTCAGCACATCTGAGGACAAAAACCTTAAGCAAAATGCAAGTACATCTATAATAGTTAATGTCCTGGATGAAAATGATCATTCTCCCATGTTTATGCATAAGAGCTACTTCTTTGAGATTGAGGAAAATCTGATTCCCAGTGGTGTGGTTGGCACCATTACAGCTGTTGACAAAGACTCAGGAAGAAATGGACAACTTTCCTATTTCCTCTTGTCTGATGGAAAGTATTTCAAGATGAATTCTAACACAGGTAGCATTTAATGATTTGTAATCTGCCTAATATTGCTTTTGGAAAGCAGCCTTCCCTAAGGGTATGGAAGTAAAGAATAAGGCTATCGGGAACTGCTGTGAATCTTTTGGGTTGATATATGAATATTTTTACTCAGAGTTTCATAATTTGGGGAATGAAATAAACCAAATACATTTTCATGAAAAATGGACTAGCCCTTAGGATTTTATTTTTTTCATGAGTTTGTTCAGGTCACTTGGTCATAAGTTTTGGTGTTTGGCTGAAACAAATTAAAAGGAGAAGTTTTAAGTTATAGCTTCAATAGTTCATATGAGAAATTTTTTTGCCTGTGTTTAAGTAAAGTTGAAAAGTACAGATCAGCCATAAGTAACTAAAAAGGTACTTATGAAGTTAGACAAAGTGATTTAAAATACTTGTGAATGCTTTTGTAACTGACGTCAAAACTGAGTTCATGTTGTACATGGCATCACAGAAAGCAAATTGGCTGAGGGAAAAGTTTCACAGCGTAGGATGTACTCTGCAGTGAATCCCAAATGCCTCAGGTAATAGGGATTATATCTACACAGTATAACAACACAGGCCAGAGCATGGAGAGTCTAAAGGAAGGGAACCCTTCAAGGGACACAGGCACCGTAAATGATCCAGTTTAGCAAAATGGTATGTAGAGAGCAAAGATCTGCTGTTTAAAATTCCTGTTTTCAGATGTCCAGTCCCCATGGGGAGTGAATAGGCTTTCCCAGAATTTCTCTGTATGAATCTCAAAATAAAAGCAGGTTCCTTTTGAGTACACTTACGAAAGTATGCAGGCAAACAATACTAGGAGTTAAACAAGAAGATTTAAAAAAACCATATGGTTATCTGTGTGATGAGCTTTGGTCAACCGCAAATCTCCAGCTATATTGGGTATGGCTAAGCAAACAGAGAGAAAATTGGTCAGATTTATTTGCTGGGTTTACCAGAATGTATGGGAGATATAAGGGTTTATGATTAATGTACATAATTAATAAAGGCCCCTTGTCAGCAGTTAAACCCCTGTGCTCATGTATTATCTGTCCTGGAGTATGGTGAAGGCCAGATGGATTTCTTTGGAAGGTCAGCACTTTGGTTCATACTGTTTTATATCTTTGCTCTGGGACACCTAGTGTATAATAAAAGATGTCATAGGGCACTAAAGTACATATGCAAAACTGCGGTTGACAGAATGTTTCTGTAGGATGGGGTTTGGAAAGCTGACGTTTTCATGTCAGTGATCAGGTGTATCAGAGGGCACGTATCATTATTTCACATGAAATTAAATGCATAATTGCACATGCTGAGTGCTAGCATACAGTAAACGCCTAACTCCATTTCTCCCCCCTTTTTCTTGGCCGTCAGGTGAAATCATAAACTGCGCGGCGCTGGACCGCGAGGAGCGGGCGCACCACGTGCTGCGGGTGCTGGTGACGGACGCGGGCAGGCCCCGGCGCAGCGCCACGGCCGCCGTGCGCATCTCCGTGCGCGACCGCAACGACCACGCGCCGCGCTTCCCGCAGGGGGCGCTGCGCCGCCAGGTGGGCTGGGAACCGCGCGGGCACCGCGCAGCGCCGCCTGCGGCCGCACCTCGCCCCGGGAACTGCGGGTCCTCCCAAGCCGGGGCACTGCACACTGCCATATCTAGCTGATAACACGAGAATAATTCTATTCTTGTGTGCAGTGGGATCCCTTTTGATTTCCGACCTCTGAGTTTGCCATAGTAAAGATGTTTGAGTTAGCGCTCTATGCAGACCTTGACAGAGGGTTGATAGAACTCTGTTGTTTAACCATCTACTGAAATGCTCATTGTAAATATTAAATGTAAATATAAATGCTCACTGTAAATATTACTAAAATGGAAACTAGAGCAGTAGCTAAACTCTTGTGTTATGGCAAAGGGATTTGTTTTAAGACTGGCTTTATCCATGTATAATTGCAAATCATTTATAAACTGCTTGGTGACAGGTTTTGGAAGGGCAGCCATCAGGGACACTTGTTACCACCATCTTTGCAAAAGACTTCGATTCTGGAAACAACAGTGTTGTATTATATTCAGTAGAATCAGGTAAGAATTTAAAGGGTTATTAATACAAAAAGATACATTAAAATAACTAGCATTTTAGAAAAGCCATGTATCATACAAGGTTTTATGTTTATTTTGTGTCTGGTAGAATAAAGCTGCTCTTGTAAATAGAAATCAGCACCATCATGTGTCTTACGAAGTATCTAAGGAAGTGCAAGCAGCTGCCTTTCCTCCCTGCACTCTCTGCCCCATCTTTCACAGGATTTAGTTGCCTCTGTGGTTGGCCAGAGAGTGTTCAAACAGCACTCAGAAAAGATTAGGACCATGATCTTATACCGTACAGTTTTGTATTTTAATCAGTTGTTTAACATCTTAAAGGAAAAATCATCTCCCTTTCCCATGACCGGTTGAAAATTTTCCTGCTAAAATAACAGTTTGTGACAGTCTGAGGCAAGGATCAGAGGGATCAGCACATAATCTGGGCAAACAATGAGGTTTGTGGTTTTTAGTTCAGGTTTCACCCTTTGTTTAGCACTGTGTTAACCTGACATAGTGTGGCCACTTAAAAACAGTTTCCCCATAATTCCTACATGCAATAGTTCACTTCTGGGGTAAGCTGTAGGATCCAGTTTTGTTTGCAGTGAAATTAATAACAGAGTACTCCTAAATTAGAACTTAAGTGGGACCTGGGGCATTAATACTGGTAGGAGACATAGATGTGATGTCTGGTTTTGCTGCATACCACTTGCTACACTTTCATGAAAGTGAAAACTCCATCTGTAACTAGGAAGGAAAACAGGTCAGTTCCTCCTGGTTTCCTTCACTATTGCTTCAAAACAGTAAGAGCTACCAGAACAGAACTATTTCTTTTTTGTTTGGTTTCTGTTCTATTCTACCAGTTTAATGTAACCAGTACTTTTTAAGCTCGGGATTTGTAATTTCTGGCATTTTCCATGTGGAGTTTACTGTTTCATCAGAGCAAGAAAACATTATTCCCTTAATTTGGATATAAATGACTGCCTATTCCAGAGGGAATTGGATGACATCTTAGACTTCTGCATTGTGAGTAAGAATATTTTGCACAAAAAGATCCCCCTTGTGAAAAAGGGAATGAGTAGGGTTCAGTCCTTTGTTTGAAGAGTGATGGCCAGGCAGTACAGGAAGTGTTCTTCAGGTGTCTCTGCCTGTTCACGTATCTAACTATATCCCCTTCCTTCAAACAGCACATTGGATTTTCTTACTGGCTTCACTGTAGAGCCCCAGAGGGGAGTAAGAGTTCAAATTATAAAAATTACTAGCAGCACAAAATATGACTGATCTTGCAAAAGCTGTCTCTGGAAAGAGCAAAAGGATAAAAACAGCAGCAAACACACCCCCATCTCCCCCCCTTTTCAAATGCAAAAAGCACTAAAAAATCCCTCCTAGCCTTGGAACTAGATGTTTTCCTGATAAACAAATCCAAAAACAGCTGAGCTTCTCTGATACTAATTTTTGTTGTAGTTAGTTGGCTCACAGCCTTTAACATCTGGTCTTCTGTTTCATGGTGAAGTTTTTGCCTGGTTTATATTTAAAATAGTATTTTCTGGTTCTGAGACATTGTTTGGTACTTAAATATGAAGAAGAAATATGATCTGATTTACAACCATATTTGTTAAACAGAGAGACAGCAGGTTAACTGGAGAACTCCATGCAGACCAGTGCTTTATTCTTCAGTCATGGGTCTGCCACAAGATGAAGAGCTGCAAGTGTCAGTGTCAGCTGTTAAGCTTGTAAATGTTACTGGGTAATTTTTAACGTTTTTGAGATCTTAAAGAAATGTCAAGATAGCAGCAATATATTGTGCTATGCAGGAATGTTAATGACAAATGACAACAAAATACATGACGGAAAACCTGCAAAAGAACTATGAGGTTTACACACTAGAGGAATTTTAGGTTACAGGGAAGTGTTTTCTTCGAAATGCCCCTTCCTCTTCCTAGAAAATCAAAGCAAACCATCCTTTAAAAATGTATGTGTACTGAAGTGGGTGGTCACATGACCCTACCTCCACTTCTGTGTTGTCACTAATTCAGAGGGAGGTTAATCCCAGCTGTGTGTACTGTTTATTCCTTAGTGATGCTGGCAGTCAGAAAGTGGTTTGCCTGGTCTTCTTTATGACTGTCAGTAGGATATAGTATAGCATTTATAACAGAAATTAGTGTGTATTTATAGGGCGTCTGGAACTACTGCTTTGTGTATTAAGAGTAGCATTGACAGAGGCTTTTACAGTTATATTTGGACCAGTTATATGAGTTATGTGAATGCAACATTAGCCCTTGGCTACACAAGTGCCAAGAGAAGCCTAGTTACACTGCTAACATGCACAAATTGGCAAGTGCTGTCCATGTGTCTGTGAAGAAGTCCTTGTTCTCTAGAATGAGTGGAAAGCAGCGTGCAGGGAGCATTCCTAGACTTGCAGAGGGCTACATTTCTGCAGAAGGTCTCATCATGTTCAGGTTCTTTGGGAGCCATGGCATTGCCTTCCTCTTTTCTGTTGAGGGAAACGACTTTTCCATCATCTCAAAGGAAGAGGGCTTGGTCAGGGCACTAAGTATTTCAACACCTAAGAAAGAAACAGTTGTTTAGAGAGTTAGGTGAATAGCTAACTATCACTGTGTGCTGAGAAATCTCTAGTGTTACTTTGTGTCTGCTTTCTGGGCTATTTTGCCTAAATGCCAGGTTCTGTAAGGCCTGAATGTTCAGCCAGGCAAAGTTCACGTGCTTGGTGTTTCTCAGGCCACTTTTTTGTTGTTGTTGTTTTGTGGTTTTTTGTTTTGTTTTGTTTTGTTTTGTTCTAAACTACAGTTTCTGTGATCAGCTTTGAGAGCACAGAGCTGAGAGAATGTCTGAGTTTTGGAGAACCTCATGTAAATAAAAGTCTGGCCAACAGGTTGAACAAGGCAGAGGTGAAAAAATTAATTGTAAAAACATATGTATTTATTGGCAGGTTACTCTTGCAAGCTCAAGAAGAGACTGGGGCCATTAGAGTCTAGTTATTGAGAGATTCAATTTTTTTCTGTTCCATGCTTCATCTGCTCTTTCCAGTTTCCTTATTTCTTATCCGTTTCTCCTGTACTTTCTTCCTTTTCTCCTCAGATACAAAAGGACATATTTAGGGTGTATGATGTAAGCAGCACTTGTCTAATTCAGGTGACTTATGGAGATGAGAGCTAAGGAAATGTTTTTGGAAATGCAGCAAGCATTTCCAACTTCCAGCTTTTACAACAATGACTGACATGCTCTTAAACTTATTTCTCAGTGTAAAGGTTTTTTCTGACTTTCAATCAAATGGCTACACTTGGAATACAATTTAAAAATAGACTGATAAAAATACCAGAAAAATTGAAATGGGGCATTTCAGTTTTGATTGCTTTTATAGTGTGGTATCAGATAAAGAAATGAAAATGTGAAACACTTACTAAATGGAAGTCCCAAGGGGTTTTACTTTTATACAATGTCTCTTTCCAATATTTTCAGACTTTTTTGTTACTTTCATTGCCACCAAAATATGCACAAAACTATTTCATGCAATATTTGAATTTAATGTAACCTTAAGTGTAGGTTTTAGTAAAATACTGAAAATTATGTATGCAATTCACATTATATACTCTGTGTCTCATATCTCCCATGACTTTTGCTTAGCTGGGATTTTGTGTCATGAAACATTATATGGAACAAAATAGCAGATCTGTGACTGTAGACATACTGTTGGGACCTACACCAGGAAAGTAAACCAAAAGCTATTTATGGAAACAGTAATATAGCAACATTAATATTTCAAAACTACCATGAAAAATGCAAAATGCAAGACTGTCTCATTCAATATAATTGTCTCTATATATTGTTTCCTTTTGTTGGCAATTTCCTTGTTAATGTTCCAGACTCTATCCAGAAGAGTATGATAGAGAATTAGAAAGCTATATTCACGCAGAAAATAGCAGACCAATATTGAAAAAAACTCCTATTTGTTGGTTGTGAAAACCCGGTTCTCTAACTAGTTTGCTAAGTGTTTTTTTCTTCAAATGTTACAGGTGCAAATATTTTACAGTTGTAGATGATATAATTGGATACAAAAGTGAACATCTATATGTGCAGTTGACTAATTTGAATGTGCAGATTTGGAGAATGTAAACAGCTTCATGCTCACTTAGAGGCCAATGCAAATATAGCTCTTTATGTGTGTTTTGTGTACTTCATCTGCACTGAATTTATTTTTACCACAGTTGCTATAATAGCAGCTGTTATGCTGTGTGACTTTATCTAACCTGCTAGCACACCTTATTAAAAATTCACATAATAGAAAGCTGTTTGGACAGTATTCTAAGAGAGAAGTACTTATAAAAGTTATGATTTTCTCAATTTCTGGTGATGTATACAAAGTAATAGATACTTTCCCATTTTACTAAAATTTGAAAGTAATTTGTATTCCATTTCTTGAAAATGGGGGAGCTATGTGTCAATCTCTTTTCCCAGTGGAGGTTTAGATTCGATATTAGGAAAAATTTCTTTACTTAATGGTTTGTCAAGCATTGGAACAGGCTGCCCAGGAAGGTGATGGAGTCACCATCCCCAGAGACATTTAAAAGACATGTAGACATGGTACTAAGGGACATGGTTTAGTGAACTTGGCAGTGTTGGGTTAAAGGTTCCACTTGATGATCTTAAGGATACTTTTCAACTTAAATGATTCTGTAATTCTAAGTCACGAATAGCTATTTGTTCATCTGTGGTAAAATTATTATTTGCAACTCTCAAATAAATGATGTGGCTGCAAGTAATAACTTTAAATAAAAGCCACTTATTGTTAAAGTGCTACCAGTTGTTGATGAAAGATATAAGCATAATGTCCAATATTCACATGTTGTTCTGCAACAGCTTACTTTAAGATTGTAGCTACCCTCAACTGGCTTATGGTACTGAACACAAGCAGGGCAGGTGGCATCACTGCAGTCACAGTGTATCGTAGGGGTCAACAGCACTCTTTGCTGACCCCATAATATATGAGTCACAGGAGATACTTGACCCTTCATGCCAGTTTGGAGACTGAGACTTAATTCTTTCTCTGGCCCTGTCTGCCTAGGTTAGAAGTAGGAGAACCAGTTCTGGGCTATCTGTTGCCCTCCTAATGCACACAGTGTGTGAGTAATGTTGTTACAAAACTGGGCAGTTGCTTTAGTACTCTATGGAGTTTCTCTCCATATTTTTCTAAATCCACATTAAGTGATTTATAGTAACTGTGTACTCAATGAAAGAAGAGGATGTAAACCAAACAAACCAGAGAGATCCAAATGAGTGCAGCAGGTTCCTTTCCTCCATGTCCTGCTCTTTTTCACTGTTCATTACAATGTTCAGTACTATGGAGGCAAGCTGTTACTGATTTGCAATAACACATATCCATTTTTACTCCACAGAAGAGGATATAGGATGCTTCCAAATTGATGCTGTCAGTGGAGAGTTAAGAACAACCCAGCCTCTGTCACATGCTGAGAGATCCAACTACAGAATGATGATCACAGCCAAGGACCAGGGGATGCCTTCACTTCAAGGACGTGCTGCTGTTTACATCCAGGTACTTATTTATGTTGTATAGATAGATAGAATCTATCTATACAGACAGATAGAATGGTTATGTTAAATGCTTAGTTTCTTTGAAGAAAAAAACAATTTTGGAAGAAGGTTGGGAAATAAACTGAAAAAAGGAAGAAGTTCAAAATTGTAAGGACCTTGTTTTATGGTAATTTTCCTTAGCTGTTTTCCTGTTGGGGGAGGAAATGAGAGGGCAGACTCATTTCGATTTGTTAAGAATGCACAACAGCATTCTGGATCAGCTTGCAAATATACAATGCTTGTGATTTAGTCAGAGATCATAGGAAACGCTGGAAATAGGAGGAAAATATCCAGGTAGGCAGAAAAATCCCAAATATCAAGTGGAATTGAAAATGAGGAATAGAGTAGGCTTTTTTGTTTTCTCCACTAAGTTGCTTTCTTTTCTAAATTCTATCTCTATAACCTTGTATAAAGATATCTCATTTCTTTGTGCTGGTTTATACAGGGCTGCTCTTCACGGGAGTGTGAAATGCAGCACGTGCTCATTCCAGCCACCTACTGTTCATCGAGCCACAGTGAGGCTGCTTTGTCCAGGCCACCTGTGCACTCTTCTGTCAGAGGCTGAATGTCATTGAGGCTGCTATTTTCAAGTCACCCTAAAGATGGTTAATTTTGGATAGATTGTAGTAATATGTGTCAGTACAGGCAAGCAAATGCTGTTCCCACAATTAAAGAGAGTTAAAGACTCGTCTCCCTGAGCAATGGGAGAAACAATGGGTGATGAGCTGACTGTAACCCCCATTCCCTGTCTCACTGCACCTCTAGAGAAGGAGGTAGAGCTGGGAAGGAGGGAGGGGCGGGGGGAAGGTGTGTTTTTAAGGTCTTATTTTAGTTCTCATTATCCTGCTCTGATTTTGTTAGCAATAAGTTCAGTTATATCTCTAATTCTAGTCTGTTTTGGCTGTGATGGTATTTGCTGAGTGATCTCTCCTGGTCCTTATCTCAGCTCATGAACTTTCATTATGTTTTCTGTCCCTAGTCCAGCAGCAGAGGGGAGTGATAAAGCAGCTTTGCTGGTACCTGGCATCCAGCCAGGGTCAGCCCACTACACATTACAATATTCATAATAACAGCGGGAAGATATTGCAGTCTTTGTGTTTGGTTGCAGGTGATCCCACTTCCCAATGGGAGATCTGGCTTCTCTCAAGACTTCAAGCACTTTGTTGTACCTGAAAATTTTAAACCTGCACAGGTGTTGGATTCTCTGAAGGTGCCGAGTAACCATCTAGCACTTAACAGGAAACTGCATTTCAGTATTGCTAAAGATGATAATGTTTATTTTGAAATAGACAGCTTGACAGGAGAACTTTATCTTTCCAAGGAGCTTGACTATGAGACAGATTCACACTTTCTTTTGCAAGTTATTATAAAGGATTATAATAATCCCCAACAAAATAGCACTGTCTTCCTAAGTATTGATGTAGAAGATAAGAATGATCATTCTCCATATTTTCAAGAAGACTTTGTAGTGATTGGCATAGAAGAAAATGTACCTGTTGGCACTCTAGTTTACACATTCAATGCAAAGGATGGAGATGGCAGTTTTCTGAACAGCAAAATAGAGTATTCCTTAGAAATGAGTAACAGGGGTGAAAATCAGTTTCTTATTCACCCTTTGTATGGCACCTTGACCACAGCTTCTGCACTAGACAGGGAGATTACTTGTTCTGTTATCTTGACGGTATTTGCAGAAGACCAGGCAATAAATCTGACTGATCGTCGGCTGGATTCCCTGGCTGTGAAAATTGTCATTTTAGATATCAATGACAACAGTCCCAGTTTTTTGTCTTCACCTCTCTCCTATGTCATGGAGGATGTGGAGGTGGGCTTCCTTGTACACCATGTAATTGCAAAGGATCCTGATGAGGGAAGAAATGGACTAGTTACTTATCACATTCTTTCAGGCAATGAAAACAATGCATTTGTACTGGATAAAATCACAGGTACTGTAACTTCTCTTCTCTGGGGTTTCTTGTGTTGTGATTCTCACAGTAATTAGGAGTGCATACCATGCAATAGTTAAATACGACATTAGTGTGGCACTCTGCCCAGGTGACTTATTGTCCTCAGGGGTGATTGCCTTGGGCAGAGCACCACATAAGCAGGGCAGTACAGCTCACAGTGGTCAAACGCTGTGAGACTCAGCTCAAAAATTTTGGCATAACACTGTTAGTGTGTTGTGTAGATGTACTGGGGCATTTCACTAAAGAGGGCAGGAAGAAAACATGTGCAGTGAAATACTTAATTCTGATTTTGGCATGACGCATACTTAAAGCATGTGCACGCATGTATGTTATGATATATACACTGAGGAAAGGCAAAGTTGAGATCAAGGAGTCTGCATTATACTGTGAGTGCAATGTGTTCAGTGGAGGCTCAAAGTGCTGATGAATTTCATTCTTCAGCCCTCTGAAATTTTCTGGTTTCTAATTATCATACTATGTTCTCACAAATGCAAATACCACCTTAATAGTTGTAATATTTTCTGGTTCTTATTCTGATTTTGAATTCATTAGATGATGCAGCTGACACTGATTTGTAGAGCTCCTAACTGCATAACTTACATGCAAAAGAAGACAAATATATAAGTTAAATAAAGTTTAAAAGTTAAACCCAAGGTTAGATAAAAAGCAACATCTCAGCTTCACTTGAATTTTCCATGAATTCCAATTTCCCTGGATGCCAAAGGCAATATTTCTGGGCCAATTAGCACTGTAGAGGGAATTACAGGTAATGAGTGACTGCAAAGTCTGTAAGCCTTGGAGCAGTGGCATGGTGATGCTACATTGAAGCTGTGAGTGCTGGAACAACTAGGATCCTAACCTGGACCAGGATACTTTTAAAAAACCTTTTCTCTTTAAATTAGGACTTTTAACTACAGCCCAATTTCTAGACCGTGAGGTTCAGGAGCGTTACAGTTTGACAGTCATAGCTCTTGATGATGGCAGCCCAGCTCTCTCTGCCACACAAGTTCTAACCATCATTGTTCTTGATGTGAATGATGAGACCCCAGTATTTCTGAAGCAACTTTATGAGACTGCAATTCATGAAAACCGAGATCCAGGGGAGTTCGTCATAAGAGTGGAGGCTGTGGACCGAGATGCAGGTAATTAGTGTCCTTTTGCTTATAATTTACTTGTGGACCAATCCAATCTTGATGCCTTGCATGTATAGCTGTTGTGCTTTTCCCAAGGTAATGTATAACTTTTGAGTTTCAAAATTCAAGTTTTGGTTCAGACTCTCAATCTTTAATTGAAGCTTGGAGGTAATCTGACTTGCAGCTCTGATGGGTATATTAAATATAAAATGTGTTCTTGTGTGACACAGCATATTGTAGGTTTCTCATGAAGTAAGCCAACATGTTCTGGTTATAAATAAACGTACAATATTCAACTTAAAGTTAATATCTGAACATTTTGTCGCTCTCAATCAGAGCGTTTTGGATAGTTTTAAAGCAGTTCACTAGTCAGGAGTCCTGGTTTTGTAACAGAACCAGCAAATATGCACTCATCTTTTCTGACCAGAGAGGGGCAC
>VZTT01024030.1:45797-56343 GCA_013400855.1 Buphagus erythrorhynchus
TCTGTGTCCCAAAATGGGAAAGGGCAGAGGGGAGAAGCTGCTCACAGGTCCCAGGGCAGGGTCAGTCGTGATGCTCCAAAAGGATATGCTGAAATCAGTAGCAGATGCAGGATAGTGTCAGAGCAGGGAGGTTTCGGGATCCCACAGCCAGGGAAGGCAGCTCCCGGCGTCAGAGTGGCAGAGCGGAGTTTCTAGCGACCGTCCTGCTCCGAGCCAGAGGAGTGAGAGAGGCAGAGCGCAAGCCCCTCACCTCAGCTCTTCTTTTCCGGTGTTGCCCCTCTCCTCCCCCCTTCGAGAGAAAACTGTTAACTGAGCTTATGGGTGTAGACCCAAATACTTAGCATAACAATGGGAAAAATTCCACAGAAAGAAAAAGGGAAAATTCAACCCTCAACACACTGCAATTTTTTTATTATACTGTAGTATTGTAGAAAGTAGAGTAGGAGGTGACTCAAAGACATGAACTAGTCTGTCCTCCAATGCAGGAGGGAATCAATTGTGCCAAAATCTGAGAGAAATTTGTACTGTCCTTAAAAACCATCAGGGACAGTGATTCTGCAAATCTTCTCAAAAGTCTGTGAATGTCTTGGCAGTTGGAAAGTTTTTATTCATATTTACCTGAATGTTTGCTGAAATATTTTAAACTTATTATTTCTTAATCTAATAAGAGTAGACAAGATAAAGGCAACCCCCCTATAATTTGTATATTTGAAGACTGTTACCCTGTTTTTTCTTCAAGTGCACTTCTGAAGAATGAGCAGCTCTGGTTCTTTCACATGTTCCTCCTAGGTGATGTACCTCAAACTTGATTATTTGTTTCACTCTACACTAGAGCCTTTCAGTTTGCTCTCTGCCATCTGGAAGTGTATTTCTTCTGTCACTGTTTTCTTTTCTCTGTAAGCAGAATGTGATGTTTTAAGTGTTGTGCTGAAAATAAAACACCTTTGAAATCTTTATCTTCAAGACACAGGTCCACAAACAGTAGTTATTGTGGATATGTTTTGTGCTTAGGTGTAATGGACAATTATGAGTATTTTCCTAGAACATTCAGACAATGACTACGGATTTCCAAGGACATTTCATGTTTAATCTGGAGGTGGCCAGTTGTGCCTGTCATCTCAATAAGTCTCATTATTTGTTTATTTTTGATAGAATAACAGCCCAGGGGAGAGGGCTCACTGCATCAGAAGGAATGAGTGTTTTGCCTGTGTGTCAGTCAGACACAGAGATTGCTGCAGCTGTTGCCTGATGTGGATTTTGATGAAGGGGTTGATGTAGCCACTGTCAGATGAGGGACAAGAGTCTCTTCCAACATGGCTGTCTCACTATCATGTGCTGAGGAGGAAACATCATGCAGACACTTTGTCTCTATTCCTCTGTTAGTAAATTGGCTTAGTTTTAGGAAATTGCCGGTGTAGTTGTGGTTGGTGAAAACTTAGCCCTCCAAGATTTATTCAGTAACTAGCATGTTGAGGTGATGGTAGGTAGAAAAAGGACAGAATGGTGAGCTTACTGGAATTCTGTCGTGTTCAATGGAGGTGACCATATATGTTAGGAATTTCATAACTGCATTTGTACATGTCTTTTCCTGAATGAATGTGTCGCATCTTGAGATTTTTCTTCTTGTAATAAACCAGGCACAATCACTGTAAAAGAGCAAAACTACCTTGATTATGAAGTTAAGTGTAAAATGCAACTTAGAGTTGTGGCTGAAAATAGCTTCAATTCAGTGTTCTGTGGAGTGACAGTTTTGATTCAAGATGTGAATGACAATGGACCTAAATTTGAGCAAAGCTATTACAAAGCATCAGTATGGGAAGGCCAGAGTCCTAAAACAGACATCATACAGGTAAGTGGAAGTATATCTTCCCAAGCACACTGCTCTAGTTATAAAGATGTTTGGCTGATCTGTCCATCACTACAATCCTGCTAGGTCTGTTCTGACCCACTCTGTCTTAAAAACTGGGAGTGGGGTTCTTGGTGTCGCTACTACTCTGCTTGCATATCTAAAATACAAAATGATTTTTTTTTTTCTAGACTACATTTCAGATGAGATGATTCATTCAGGTGTGTTAAGTTGAAAGATAATTCTGTGTCTTTATAACTTTGTACCTGGAATTTAAATTATCTTTTTTTTTTTTTTTTAATTCAATTTCTATCTTCAAGCAATTGAAAAACGCCAAGCAAATCTGTGGTTCTGGTTACAATATAGGCTGGGTCTTGTATTAATACCTCTACTGAAAGGACTGTAGCAATAAAAAGAATACTTTCTACTCATCAGACTAGTAGAGTCTAACCCAAGTGTTCAATTTAAAGTCTGATGCCTAAAGAGCAGCTTGTCTTAATTTAAATGTGCAAACAGTTCTTCCTCTGAATGGATCTGTTCTCCCAAAATATTTCCAGCTGGTGATGTTAGAGCAAATGAAGTATCAGCTGGACTAGAAGAACACGTAATTTCCTCAGTATGTGTTCTTCCATTGCAAGTCAGGTCACAGTGAGGGTCATGTTAGGTACAAAAGATATTCCCTCTCTAGAGAATAAATAATTGAAAAGCTACAAATGCCTTCAGGGCAAAGTGATTAGAAACTGATGGAAATTGTATTTAGAGAAACATATGTCCAGGAATGAAGAAAAATCAGAAGGCAGTCAAGCCAGATGTGTAATCAAAATTTTATGACAGAATACATTCTATTATATTTCTTTTATTCGATCTGACTTGTTGATTAGCCTCTGCTATGTTTTGAATCCCAGATTCATGATAATGCTTGTTCAGCACCCAAAAAAATATAAAGACAACTCTTCAAAGAGTAAGAGGACTCTTTGAGAAACCTGTTCACTGCTGCTGAATGTTCCTTATTTTGTTGGCAAATCTCTACAGATTGTCTCTGCCCTTTTCACATTTTCTGGTTGTTATTTTTAAAAGGTAATTAATGAACTGTTTCATTAAAGCTCTTAAAGTCTTGTAGTTTAATTATTTTATCCTTTGTCTGTTTGTATAGCAGCAATACTTTAAAGTTCAGTCCTGTACCACTGAGAAAGTGCATTTTTATGTGCTCAACAGGGAGAGCATTCTAACAGCAACCTAATAGTAAAATTATTACATTCAGCCCTAATACTTTATGTAGCTGAATTTCAAATTATTCTTTCATGTACAACCCATTGCAGTTCATGAGCAGAATTTGTGACCTTACACAACATTCAAGCTGGGAACAGTGATGATGATGATGATTTATTTAAATATGTGCATTCGAAAGGAAAGTATAATCAGAAATATCTGACTAGTATAAGGGTTTTCTTACTGAAATCACAATCTGCTGTTTTTAATTAAGCCTCAGATTTGCTCACAAACAGGTATTTGCAACTGACCTTGACAGTGGGCTGAATGGAGAAATTGAATATTCAGTTTTATCTGGTAATGAAGATGCAACATTTCTAATTGATTCAGCACGAGGAATTCTAGCAACTAATACTGGCCTAGATTATGAAAACACTTCATCTTACAGGTTTGTATGTAAGCTTCCCATAAAAATGTATTCTTTTTATCCAGTTTAACTTGAGAATATTCATATTACACATTTCATAGTTTCCTGTTGATATCCATTATCCACAGAACCTGGATGCAAGCCAGACAGCACTGAGAACAGCACTAAAGCTGCCCATTTGTATTATAGAGTCTTGTGTACTTATCAAATTTAGAAAAAGAAATATAGTCTAGTTTAATCAATGACAACTCTTATTGATATAAGTGTGATTATTCACTATAGGAACAATGTCAGTTCCTGGATTTTAGTTTATTAATAACTGTACAGCTATTCCCTCTCAAGAAATGTTCTTTATAAAGACACAGTGAAAACACTCAAATCAAATCCAAGAAATAGGGATATGTTCTCATTTTTAATTGGTAGATTGTTCAAAGTTTCTACTCAATAATGTGATAAAGACTCTTTTTAAACTGTTTCTGTCTGTCTTGCACTAAGTATTAATTTTTTCCTGTTTTTCAGAAGCTCTGAATAAATATTGTCAAGTGGACATGACAATTTTTCTTTATAGGTCATGCCATAGTTGGAATCAGAAAGCAAATAAATAATGCCTTGAAAAGAAAATATGACTATGCAGATTCATTAATAGACCCATTTTAAATACTGCAGTCACCACAAAAAGTATTATTTCTGTGTATCTGTCAGTAGAAATTACTTTTTTTTTTTTAATTTTTTCCATCTGGTTGTGGTATTAGTTAAAATATTTGCAAGTTTTCCTGTCCTGTGGGACCTAAAAGTTTTGAACATCCAAAGAGAATTCTTATGAATGAGAATAACTTGTACAAAACCACATCCAAGAAGATTGACAGAGTATGTGGGGGTTTTTTAATATCAGACTGATGTGATAATGATGTCCCCAAAATACTTTGTTTTAACTTAATACATGGGACACTTAATTTGGAGGGATTTTTTTCAGTTTTGCACTGAATCAAAAACATCAGTTCTGA
Organism: Buphagus erythrorhynchus; assembly: GCA_013400855.1. Taxonomy (NCBI): domain Eukaryota; kingdom Metazoa; phylum Chordata; class Aves; order Passeriformes; family Sturnidae; genus Buphagus; species Buphagus erythrorhynchus. The sequence goes on from VZTT01024030.1 coordinate 50,284, forward strand.
TTTTCAACAATTTAAATAGCATAGTACATTTTATTTGTAACTAGTACTTTTAAAAACACCTGGAATAAGTCCTTCAAAGGAAGGATGTTTGCTGTTGATGAAGTGTTGAACATGGGAGTACAATAATTCTCATATCTCTCTTTAACCAGGAGCCTGATTTATTTCAATATCTATGTTTGAATTCTAGACTTGCAGTTTTACAGTTTGTTCAGGGAATCTGTAGCTTCATATTCCTTCTCTCTAAAATAAGTTATTAATCTCTACCATTGCTTGGTGAAAAGTGAATAGCAAAAGAAGCTTTCAAAACTATTTTACTGTTTGATGTCAAAATGTTACTGTTGATTTTTTCCAATTTGCAAGGAATTGTTTATATATATGAATTGAACATTTTCATCCCCAGAAGTTCTAAGTCCCTTACAACAGAGCTTATAATGAAAGTGTTGACAGAACCTTAATTTTAATGCCTTAGCTAAAATGTTTTCATGAGAGGGTTTTAGAAAGTGATTATTTTTAATAAAATATTTCCATATGTATACCTTACCAATATTAATTCTAGAAAGAATACACTTTCTATATGGAATTATGCACGGTCATTGATTGAATACTAACCTGCAAATTAAGTAGTCTTCTGTTGGATCAGAAACCACAAAGATATCCAGAGTAGAGCTGGTGTGGTTAAGGAATGGAAATGCTGCAAGCCACAGCTTGAGTTACAGACTTAGTATTCCATACTGGCAAGTGAATAGTTAGGAAGTAATATCTATTTGACACTTTTAAACTGTTGCTTAGAAGAAAGAGGGATAAATAAAGTGATTAGAAGATCTTCAGGGAGGCAAAAAACAATATGGTGCAACATGAAAACAGTTGTTAGTACCTAAACCATTTAATTGCGATGCTCAGCTTTGACCTATATATCCTTTAGCATAGCTCATTGTTCATTTCCCTTTTTTTTTTTTTTTTTTTAAGCTCACCTGTTGAGCTAGAATTAATTTTGAATTCCTGTCTGGAATCTTCCTTACTGGAAAGTGGTAAAGTCTTCCAAATAATCTTAGCTTACATTTGCTATTTATTGTTCAGAAGCTGCTTCCCACGAAGAGTAAAACTTTTATCTGTGTTTATCATGTTGCTGCTTACCATTTTCTTTGCTACATTGTTTGTGGAAATGAAAAGGTTGTTTACAGAATTTACAACCCATCCTTACACAGAGGTGAAATGGAAGTGTACAGTCAAAACTCATCTAATCTGACAGCAAGATTCTGATCCCACTAAAATCAGTGGGAACTTTGCCATTGTCAAATGACACATGTATTCAGGATTTTCACTTTATCACTTGCATTTATAATGTAATAGAAGGGCTACTCTGTGTCTGCAGGCATTCTGGTTGAATACCATTTTGAATGTTTTTGTATTTTCTGATTTCCACATCCCGTTTGTCCTTTTATAAACAATGAGGAGAGTCAGGCTCCTGGAAATGCTAATGTAATACTTAGGTTTTAATTCCTGCTCTGAATTACCAACGGGAGAACTGTCTCTTATTTGAAAGAGTTGTTTAACCACTTACATTTGGTATGAAATTGGATAAAATGAGTACAGATGAACACTTCCTTTTCTTTGTATGATTTTACCATTCTTTTGTCATGTAGAATCTCTTGGACATCTTTCCTGCAAAACCAAAAAGTAAAACTATGCACAGTCAACCTTACAGAAAGAGAGATGGAATTTATGAGTTGCAATGAGAAACAGAAATGGCTAATCTTTTTGGGTTTAAAACTTCCCCTGCTTATAATAGTGGTGTATAATTTAGTGATTTCTGATCAAAAGTGACAATTAGTGCCTCCTTTAATTGTAGGTTGGTTGTACAAGCTGCTGATAAAGGAAGCCCCAGACTCTCTGCTACAAGTGTTGTGAGGATACAGGTGTTAGATGTTAATGACAACGCTCCAGTTGTCCAACCACTAGGTGAAGTGGAGGTCCCAGAAAGTAAGTGTGTTAAGCTAAGTTTTGTTAAGGCTAGGAATTCTCAGATAATGATTTAGTGCTTTTGGTGATTTGTGTAACCAAACAACTGTAGTAAAAATTACAATGGATAGTATTAAAGCTGAAATATCAAAGCAAATTTTGATCTTTTATTCTCAGAGGCATTATTTTTAATCTTTAGACACTGTGTTTAAGCATAGTTTGGAATAAAACCACAGGCAATTCAGAAGGAGGAAAAAAATCTGCAGAAGTACAACTTTAATCTGTTCATTTTCAGTGTCAATACTCTTCATATGTCTTCGATTTCTGCTCTTCTCCAGTAAAAATGTTTGGTGTTAAAAAAAGCATTGCTAGAAATGAAACATTTTGAACTTCATTGTGATGAAATAAATACTTCCTATAAATTTGAATGAAGTGTTAATCAAACTCTATAGCTAGATCCAGCTGATGATCATTAAGAGAAGGACTCAGGACCTTCTGAGTTCTCATCCCAGCATACATCTTGTGTGTTATGTGACATTAGCTCAACATTTGCATAGCTTGAGTTCTAAGCCTGTAATTTTCAAATGCAGGCATGATAAATGTGAAGGCATTAAGATATACAGCAGAAAAATTATAAACATCAGTACTCCTGTTAACAAAAGATAACAAGTTTGTGTTTTCTGGTATGTTTTAGTCTTTCCTAAATTTACCTGCCAGTTAATGACAAGTACAGAATTCATAGATGCACAGCAGCTGTAAACTACTGGTTACTTAATTAGTTTTTTGTATTCTGTTTAAGAACACTTGCTTTAGGACATGGCACAGTATTTTTGAGGCTTCATGCCGCAGGCATACAAATGAGAAATGGTTTAGCTTCTGTTAGTTCCAGGCTTTGTAAAATGATCACTAATAGGTTCAGTTTGCAATCTCTGGTACTTTCAAATTGGCCTATGACAAAATATGTCTTTATCCAGTTTCTCGATTTCATAGGCTTATACATTGATCTCTTCATATTTTTCTGCCATGTAGGTCTGTCTGAAGGCCTTATTTCTTTTTAGTGGCCTTCTCCTCCTTTGGAAAAGCTCCAGAATTGCATTTGCTGATCTACACAGACTGGGGTCTCTGCCTCAGTTATATATTCTTGTGGCATTGTTCAGTAAATACATGTCTCCTAAATGCTTGTGGAAAACCATGTAAGTTCCTATTGCTGGTGAAGAAACTGTTATGACTATACTGGATCTGGGAAAGTCTAAAGAAAACCCAAATTAAAATTGGGATACAGCAGATACCTTTGAAGAAATCCACTGCTGTTTCCATAGTTTTCTGATTATTGTGATTATTGTAAAACACAACGTTTAAATACATCAAAAGCTATACAGAAAGATTACATATAGCCAAGATCCAATATTTCAAAATAGGCAAAATCTTCTGAAATTGTAACATTATCTTTTAACTCTGACTTATTCTCAAAATTATTGTTTTAGATGCCCTGCCTGGTTTTATAGTGACTCAAGTGTCAGCAAGTGATGCAGACTCCAGACCAGCACTTCAGTTTGGTTTTATTTATGATAATAGTCCTGAAATGAAATTTGCCATTGATCAACACACTGGTGTCATCATAGTGGTGGAACCATTAGATTTTGAAGAAACTTCTGTGTATACGCTGCATATCATAGTTTCAGATTCTGTGCATCAAACAGAAGCAGAACTCACCATCCTTGTTTTGGATATCAATGATAACCCTCCAGTGTTTACTCAAGATTGTTATCAGGTGGGAACACAGAAAATGGACAATCAGCATGTGGTATCTTTCCATGTAGGATGATAAATAGTAAGAGTGCTTGTTCATATTTGTATTAAAATCATGTGAGCACCCAGAAGAAAGGTCTCTGCAAATTATTATTGAGCAGAAACAGAGCAGAGCTCTTCTAGGGACCTCCAGCCCCTTCCTAAGAATTCTGCTAAAAGGACTGAGGAAGCTATTCAGTTTCAATGTTTGTGGTTTCTGTCTTCAGAAGGCAATTGGTGTGAATGCTAGCTGTATTCCATAAACCATGCATTCATCACTAGGGGTTACTGGATACAACCCAATCCAGTTTGGGGAGCAGAATCCAGTGTTCAGAACTTGTTTCTTCTGAGAGAATGCTAAACAAGTTGGTACCTTTATACTGGCCCTGTTATTATGGCATGAAATTCTTCGTTTTCAGTTACACAGCTCCACAAAGGTGTAGAAAATTCCCCTGTGGTAGATGATGCACATAAAGTTTGCAATGTGTAAATGCTGCCTTACGGCAATGGCACTCACCTAGGGAGCGAAGGATATGAGTTTTCACCTCCTCAACATCCCCTGAGACTGAGGAGGGTACAGAGCTCAGCTTTTGGACTCTTGGACAAGCATTTGAACTGCTGTATTGTTGTAGAAGTGAAGTTGTCCAACAGTGAAAACAAATCTCTTCTAGCCACTATGGACAGCTGTGGGACATAAAGAAAAGTGGAGATTAAAAAATGTGGAGCATATATAAAATAGAATCATTGAATCATAGAACAGTTTGGCATGCATCATCTAGTCCAAGTGCCTGACCACTTCAGGACGGACCTAAAGCTAATGCATGTTATTAAGGGCATTGGCCAAATGCCTCTTAAACATGGACAGGCTTGGACCATTGACCACCTCTTGAGGAAACCTGTTCCTGTGTTTGACCACCCTCTACGTAAAGAAATGTTTCTGAATGTCCAGTCTGAGCCTTAATAAAATTGCCTCAGGAAAAGTAAGTTTGATTTTTTACTTATTCAGGGGCGTTTNAAGAAATGTTTCTGAATGTCCAGTCTGAGCCTTAATAAAATTGCCTCAGGAAAAGTAAGTTTGTTTCCTTAGGACTTGTTGGTGTGGGGTTATGCAGCTTTGGGCTAAGGCACAGGAGACCCTACACNCAGTCTTACCAATCGGTGTAAATATTAGTGTGGGCAAGTAGAGATGGGCAAAACAAAGTCTTCTCTGTTGTGTCAGGACATGAGGCAGTGGGCACAAATGAATGTACAAGAAATTCTGTTTAAACATCAGGAAACACTTTCTTTTTCTTCAAACTCTAACAGTGACTAAGTATTGGCACAGGTTGTCCAGAGTGATTGGGTAGTCTCTGGAGATATTCAAAACTCAACAGTATGCAGTTGTGGCACCCTGTTTTAGGGTGACCAAGGGTTGCACCTTGGAGGTGCCCAACAGTGGCAGCCATTCTGCAATCCTGTGAACTGAGCTGTTTGACTTGACTTCTTGTGTGTGGTAGATGTCCTCAGAACTAAAAATATGAGACACCACAGAAGACTTGGATTTATTAATACTCCATTTGTAAGTCTTAGACAGTTTTAGTAAAGAAATAAGTCTAAATATTTGGCTTACTAAAGAATTTTCCACCTCTGAGCATGTGCAGGCACAGTAGTTCAGTCACTTAGATACCTCTGAGACAAACTGTAGGCACCTGTGAAACTTTTGGGTGCCTGAGTGGACAGAATTTGTGTAAATTTCCCATTAAAATCGTATATCTGCATTCTGGAAAAAATGCACTATTAATGCTCAAGTGATTTTTAGACCTTAATTTTCCTCAACCCTCATACATGTCTGATTTTGGAGAGTAGTTTAGGCAAGTATTTGCATGTGCAAGTGCTAGAAATTTTTTTTGTAGATTGGAGCAGACATTATAGGGAACTTTATTAATTGATTCAAAACAGTGTAGCTTTATTTGCTATTTTAATGTAAAGAGTTGAGCTTCGCTTTCCACAATCCTGATGTTTTGATGTGTTCCTTGGCAAGTAAGATATACTGCTTCTTTTTGGTTGATGATATATATAATTCCCTATTAATCATCCTGCATTTTTACCCTTTTATTGTTCCTTCAATTGTTTTCATATTTATGCTCCTCATATATAGTTTAATACATGTATGTGGTTATTATATGCATATAATCTCTCTGTTTAAATTATTTAAACTAATTTAACTTCAAGTTATGACAGAGGTAGCTGCTATTTCATACTGTTCATCTGAAATTGGATTTATAAGATGGAAGGAAACTTTGGTCACGAAAGTGCTGTGTCTGGACTTGAAAC